>WHPZ01566352.1:0-16416 GCA_016617965.1 Macrosiphum rosae
AAATATAATATATATAAGCTACACGCCGTATACACAATCGCCGTTACGTGTAAAGCATGATTTCGGAGTTATGCCCATCGGATTACACGTCACGTGCTTGTCGTAACTTTTCGCGTAATCGGAACGACATTAATATTCGATGATGACTGGATGCGTATGCGTGTTGGAAACCGGTAGTATTTTATCATGTGTGCGGTGGTGTTGTATACGAGCAGTGTACGTGCAGGGGCGCAACCGTTTAAATTATTATAACGAGTGGTTTTCGTATAGCAGCGTCATACTATATTATATATTATATAACAGCTAATTATATTATCTTATGTGTCTGCGTAGGCTGTGTAATTTGTGAGAGAGTTATCGCTTAAAATTTTGTTCGGATACAATAGACGTCGTAATTTTAGCAATATTTCACGTGACGACTTTACGCGGTTCTTTTTGTACCAAGTATTTTCTTATCGCACACGCAATACTTAACGCCACCGTTAAGTGCCATACACCCATACGTAAGTACCTAATCTAAGTGCGTTGGTCTCGCTTATTGGCATAATGGGACGTCATCGTTGCACGCCCAATTTCTCGCCTCCAACCGACCGGCAGTCTGGTTTTTGTATTGGCGTCCCCTGAACTACGGTGACACCCACAACGGCCGCTGGCTCTTCTTTTAAAAATCCTTTTCCCTAAAACCTGTACAATATTATAACCTTTATGTTACTTTTCAATGTAAAACCTAAGCACTCATACGTTGGATCGACGGCTGTGTTTTATTCCATAACTGTGTTCTCCTATGAGTAACCAATAGACTATCTTTCTTTGACGAAGAGTTAATCTTCCTGGGTCACTGCGTGTAAGTGTCGCCTATTATCCTCAAGCACCACGACAGATTAATGTCATCGTTTTGAGTAACCCACCCCACTCACCGTAACAGCAACCGCCCATCCTGAAAGCAGAATGGAGATAGTGATCTTTATTTTAATAACTATTCATTTTAATTTAAGCAGTAAGTATCATATTATATACCACTTGTATGTCACAGTACTATATTATTATAAATTGTATTAATAATTTTCTTTTCGTAGTGATGCACTATTTGTACGTAATAGTGTTATTCATGCTGACATCAGATCAGGCAGATTACCAAGAGAACTAAATTGTTTTTTGTCACAAAATGTGACAACGTGACCGGCAATATGAATGATATAATATGATGCATGTACTGTATTTCTTAGATAATGTTGTTTTTTATAAATTTAATATTCGGTTTTTAACGATCAGTCATTAAGCTTAAAAATTAAATTTAAAATTATTTAATCCATATCACTGAAAAATATATTTAATCAAATGACAAATAAATAAAATATTTATATGTTTTGAAACGAGATAAATTATGTAAACGTCAATGTTATTTTAAATAATGAGTGTCTTAGGTTAAATGGATCACCCTTTATATAACCATGTATTAGGTAAAAAAAAATTATAAAAGAAATCAATAATAATGGAAATATTTAACCATTAATAAATTGTCAATAGTTTACCAAATAGCCATATTATGGTCCAAAAAAAAAAAAAAAAAACACCCATCATTATGAAATCAATACATTCATTGCTCCACTCAGAATCTAAAACGGCATTACAATTTTAATATAAAAAAATCAGTTTCTAAAAATTGGAATTTTATAAATTTATGGTTTATTAGCATTCTTTTGAACAATTAACAATATTCAACCTTATATACTACAACCTTATATGGATGGTCGCTACATTATAATTCCTGAATTAAAGTTTTTGTATCGATACTATGAATAAAAATTGATGATTTTAACAAATAATAGGATTACATATACTTTATAATAAACTTAATTAAAGTAGACTACTGCTAAAATGGTTTTCAAAACTTAAGACGTATTCTCTGAGTATAAAGTTTCAAATTATCTTCAGCCTCGAGTGTATTGTTTTCAAAGGGCTAACAAAGACGAATCAAAACAAAAGACAAATAATTAAACAATATTATAAATTAAACTACATAAAATCATAAATCATGATACTATTATATAAATAAAAAATATTCATAAAATATCATTCAATAATATTATGATATTATGTGACGTTTAAATATTATAATCAGAATTTAATTCATACATTTAGCGACTAAATGGCCATAAAAACAGTATAAAACATGCAAACTACTTGAATGTTTTTTATGTCGAAGAGATCATACGAATAATAAGTAGTAATGCCGAGGTACTCGTTTTTCAAAAGATCTCTAATTTTATTTATATACGATTATACAAACTATATTATTAGTTATTTTCCAATAACTGGTATTTTTGCCATGATGTAATGTTATGCACATCTTAAACTGAATAATATGACCTTTGCATTTCAAATAGTAGACGGAGTAGACACTTACATTATATTATTATTAGCTTACATTTTTCATATCTTATTACCTACTGTTAAACTACATTTTATCTGAGCACTTTGTATCTTAGATAACTTCTTAGATGTTTATAAAATAAGTTCTTTGAAAAACCCAGAATGGTAATTTTCCGATGGGCAAGTGAATCTAATTGGTGCTTGGGAAGGTCAAAATTGAAATTTCCAGTAGTCTCCAAAAACGCCGGTAAAACAAAAAAAAAAAAAAAAAAAGAAAAAACTAGAATTTTTACGCAAAATCAGTTTTTGACTAAATCGATTTTGGTTTTAGCTGAAGTTTATATTAACATTTCCTATATATTTCAAATATTTTGAGCTGTTTACGGATATTTTCAGTTTCCATTTTTTAGTTTTTTTTTCTATAAATGTTAATAACATTTTATTCTATGGGTAAAAAAAGCCTTGTTTGTTTTAAAAAAAACACATGGTTAAAATATCAGGATATTTTTTATAAGCATTTAAAGTTCAAATGTTGACAACATTTATCAAATTAAAAATTTACAAATTATTTTGTAGTTGAAAGCTTAAAAAATATTAAATTTTTATACATAAGAATTAAAAATTTAAAACAAGATTCCAAGAAAGTAGTTCATTCTTTAACCAGAAAATCTAAAAAATGTATAAACACAGTTCTTAATTCTTATAGTTATTTTAAGTTCAATTAAATATTAAAACCAAGAATAAATTTTAGTTTTTTTGTTGTAACTTAAAAATATTATTCGTGGGTACTTGAAACTTTTAGAGTAGGTATATTATTATATTTTATACAAATAATTACATTTTAAAATGCATTTTTTTCGACTAAACTGAATTTAACTTACTGTAGTACCATTATGTCTAATATAGTAAAATAAATTACTTTAATCAAAATAATGTCATCAAATATACCTACTTATAGTAATATTATAGGTATTCGCTCAGAACAATAATTTTTCGTCTACAATGATTTTATATCATTAAATTAAAATTCAATACATACATTACAGTGACACTCTAGACACCTAATTTACAGCAGAGCATTACCCACTTACCCGTTTTTTTTTTTTTTAGATACAACAATATTTTGACTAAGAAATTATTATCCTTAACGTTCATAATACATAACCTGTGCCTTGCAGTATGTTTACTGTATAGTGCCAATGTTGTAGTTATATATAGCATTGTTATAATATTACACGTGTCACGAGATTCACCAATAACCTAATATATTATACATGGTATATTTTGTATGTTGTCTACTCGAGGACGTTATAAGGCCAAATAACATCGTCGCTCGAATAATATATAGTATATTGGTGTGCGTATAACGTGGTCGACGTTTGTGCACTATATGGTGGCGCATGTGACATCTTCACTTCAGTCCATCGTGTGATTGTGTGAACTATAATAATAATATAATAATAATAATATATATAGATTATGATAATAATATTGACAATGTGTTCTATTATAATGCATTATACACAACTACTCGTATATCATGGCAATTATACACGTCTACGTTGTATATAATAATTAATAATATATCTACGGTGACCTGAGGGTAATAATAATAAAATTAATATTCGCACAATATTATATTATGCTTATCATGAATAGTTATTTCGGGGTCTTTAAACCTTAATAATGACCATTTATCTGACCGTTACAAAACACGGCATCTTCATTAGGTTTAGATGATAGATGCAGGTGATAGACCTGAAAAAAGATGAGCTTCTCGTTCGATCTAAAACTGAAAAATCATCTACAGTAAGAATTATATTTGTCGTTGTGGTATTATAATTTTTGTTAAAGGGTCATAAGAGCCTTCATATATTTCCAAAGTAGGTAATAAAGTTGAATATTATATACAATTTGTCGTGTTCGACTCTAGGCCAGCTCGCATTGCCGCCACCGGTCGGAAAGTAAATAGGTAACTCTTTTCCTTACATGGTACATGGGGCTGGACTGTTTGCATATTACTTTACTCCCATGCAGCATCGTTTATTCAACATAATATAGCATAATTTACAAAAAAAAAATTGGGTTGCTTTCTCTAGCGATTGCTAGTTTGTATAATATGTTGGCTCCGGGTGGCATGAGAGTGTATTGATTTTCTATTTACATAGATCGGGCCAACCTAAGTTCGCTGCCATAGACTACTCTTTCAAAGGTCCTAATCGTGGATCTGGAGTCCAATCGTCCTGGAGTCCCATCCTTTGTGTCCTCTTTTCTTGAACCGGACGACGGGAAACTAAGCACCTGTCTATCGCGGTGTCCTAACACCGTCATGGAATTTAAAACTGTCAAACACTGGTCATTTTTTACCTAGTCTATATTCTATTTACCTCATAACCTTTTAAACTCTGAATGATATGATATTGCTGTATAAAATAATATAATATATTGTATACAGCTCCGGGCTCATATGTAGCCTTTAGGATAAATACTAATACACTATACACCACATGACTAAATAAACATGCGTTCCCTCTAAAACGAGCTATCACTATCACTGCATCGGTGGTCGTTCGCCCCATTCATGAGCATGAAAATATAGTGATAAGAGTAACGTGAATACTATAATTAATAAATATTATGTACACTTCTAACCTGCAATTACCTTTCATCGTGAAACACATGTTTAAAACTTTTGTTGTGAAATAAAACACTAATTATTTAAAGTGCACATGTTTTTAACTTAAAATTGAAAATAAATAGTAATAATAACAATGAATATTTTTCATTTGTATATCAAAGTAATGCAGTAATATTATGTGACACAACCTTTTTGTACTGAGTCTTTTATTATCGCCTACGCAATTTCAAATGCCACCGAAAAGCGATGTCATATCTCTGATTTTCGTATTTGCATCGCCGGAAATACACTTTTACTTTAAATCCGTACAATATTAAAACCGTTATGTTATTTTTCAATGTATAATAAAAACATTCACGTGTATTAGACGGCAGTAAATTGTTAGTAAAGAATCAGCGGAGTGTTGTTTCTTTCTGTGAAACTGTGTCAACTGTCCTCTACAAGTAAAGTGCCTAAGTTAATTTCATAACATTTATGATAAATATAATATTCTATAGTATAATAATAAAATATTATGTGCCAAACTTTGATGGACTGATTTTTTGGAAAAATTTGGAATGTCTATATATTGATAAAATTATTCCATACAGAATCAATAACAACAGGCATGTCTTAAAAAAATTCTCTTAAACTTTAAAACAATAAAGCATCAAAATATGTAATTCTTTTTTTCTCTACAAAATGTTTAAATATTAATTCATTATTTTAGATTATTGGATCAAGGTTTGCCATATCGTGGATACTAAACCGCAAAATCGTTATTCAAAAGATATTGGATTTGTGGTCTGGTCGTGGTGATGAGCTTATAATAATGCTATATTAATAATAATAGTAATAATTTAGTGATAATATAGTAAAAATAGTAATAATATTAATAATAATAATAATAATAACAATAATAAAAATGATAACACGACATTCGGAGGTGGCGCCGATGACACTGAATAATTGATTGCGCGAGACCGCCGGGCCAGATTGTGTCGGTTTACCTGCACCTGGGTCGTGGCATAAAAACAATTTTTTCATTTCGTTCTGTTTAGTTTTTTGACACACGCGACTATTATACATCAACCTATTTTTTAGATTTTTCATTTCTGTATGAACTACTTATGATGACATCCGTTTAAATTATCAAACCTGAACTTTATACATTGTTTACTACAAAGTGATTTGCGAAATTTACATGATTTTGAAAAATTTTATCATAATTTGAATTTTAAATATTAATAAAAAAAATATTGCGACTGTATTTTTCAATTTATTGTTATACTAAGAAAAACGTATAAGGAAAATTAAAATATTTTAATAAACAATATCATTCAGCACATTGCAAGAAAAAAACTGAAGCCAGACATTTATCACATAATATTATTTAGTATTTATACATCGCATCATATATGTACAGGACGTCAAGAATGGTGTTCATACATTAATGTGGTTTAATGTGAAAAAAACTCAGTTTACACAAGTCAAACAATGTTAAACGCCCTAACACGCTTCGAGTCTGACAATATAATGAATTTTTAATACAAAAATTATACCCATTATGAAAGTTTTTAGGCAAAAAAGCAAGTTTTATTCTATTACCTTAACAATTTTTTTTTTTTTATTGCACTTATACCTACGATATTACAAGTAAAAATTTTTTCAACGCTCCACACAAATGTTTATTTCTGTCAAAACGTATTAATTATTCAATTGTTCAAATTTGTTTTGTTGAGCTTCAAACTTTACACCGCATTTTGTCTGCTCGAAAAAAATATTATTATAATATTAAGTCCTAGCAATCTTGGTGGCTATTTTTCTAGGTTTAGTTATGGAAAATGTACTTTATTCGTTTTTATTTTTTAATAAGTTTAAAATAAAACATATTTCAGTTAATTGAGGTGAGTTGTTCAATATTATATGTTATTAGGACCAATATCCACGTGAATGCGCCCAAAAATAAAAGTAAGTCTTAAAATAAGCTTACCAAGTGTTTTTGAATGATATTTGTTATACAAGTATAGAACGATGAGAACTTGGTGACTTTTCACTCGTATTTTATTTTTTTTTTTTTTGAATTTGAATTTGAGGGGTTGTAAAGTATATTAACAATTCATTCTACTACCAAACAAATCCGCACTCCAGACGGACCAGATTTATCCGATTCTTCTGTAGGAGCGAACGAACAAATATTAAATGTAACATAATATACAATGTTTCATGATTTT
The DNA here is from genome assembly GCA_016617965.1 of Macrosiphum rosae. Taxonomy (NCBI): domain Eukaryota; kingdom Metazoa; phylum Arthropoda; class Insecta; order Hemiptera; family Aphididae; genus Macrosiphum; species Macrosiphum rosae. Next base: position 7,225 of record WHPZ01566352.1, read on the forward strand.
TTTCCTTTTTTATTACGCTTTTTTTGAAATATTAAACTGTATTTTATTAGGGTCCATTTAAAAACATTCAAATGTAATCGAGGTGGGTCGTAAATGTAATGATTTTTTTGGTTTAGTATTATCAAATATAATATTATAATACACTCATATTATAATAATACAGTAAGATGTGTATTTCTGTTAGAAAACGGTTTGAGTTTATCAAAATATAATATTTCGTTATGTAAAAGTCAGGGAAGGCATTTCGTGATTGCAACTTAGGTATACTGTCTAGTCTGGTGTTCTTTGTATTATTTCAGGAAATCACTATTTTATAGAGAATAGTGCCACAGTGGTCTCGTTAAGTACGCAGATCAGTACAAGCATTTTCTTTTGAATACAAATCAGTTTTATCAAATATTTTCAAATAAAAAACTAAATCTTTTTCAACAATGATTTTTCACAGTCGACGGGTTATTTTAATATAGGCATATAATATGCTTGTTTTGTCTTCGTATTCACGATGTTATTAGTAATTTCATAGACGTGTTATTAAATATATACATAATATTTTTGCTATGAAATATGTCAATCTTGTGAAAACCTTACATGCTTTGTATGGGATATGCAATTTGTATTTTGTAAACAAAGACATATGGTTAGTTTGTTAGAAACAGACTCGAGTCCCCAAAGTCAACTTTATAAATATAATACACTTACTGCTCAAGTGAATATTCGGCCTATCTATTTTATAGTTTAAAAAAAAATATATAAATTGTTAACTGACTTTAGCTTAGTTACACGTATACAATCTATATTAATAAAAAACAATGTGTATGTGTGTGTGTGTGTGTGTGTGTGTGTATAGACAATCTACTGCTAAGTCTATCACACTAATAGTTCTGAAATATTGTAGCCTCAAAGGCTATAGCCCCATAGGTAATCTTATGGCCAAGACGTATGAGAACTTTTAATCCAAATTTTTAAATTTTGCATTTAAAAAGGTCCCAAACAAGGATTTGATGGATTACCCACGAAAAACAAGAATACTTTTTTCCTGTATATGGTTGCCATTGGTTACAGAAAATAGATATAATTTTAGACCTGTATATTATATATTTGGTTGAAACATAAGTTGAAACCATCACCAAAATGGAATGTATTAAAAATATCTGTATTTTACATTTAATGGAGGTGATACAGGGTAAATTTACTGTCTTTATTTAATTTATCAAGGGCAACGCCATACAGGATCAAATATAATTAATAAATATTTAGGTATATACATCATATAAAATAAATGGCATAAAACGGATGTCTCTTATGCTTATCCACAGTTGTCAACTGATTTTCATAAAATGTTCGTCAATATATACAATAAGATCTGTAATGTCGTTAAGTCCTGGATAATTTGGAAATCAACCAAACGGAATCAAACAAGATTTTTTTTTAATTTAAAGTGCACATTACGGAACAGGTAATAATAAGCATAATTTTATTTATATACCTACACAGAATATTAAGCGATAAAATAGAAATACATCATAAGTGCTATCTGTCCAGTAAAATACAATTTAAAAACATGATAATACTTTTTGCCCTTGAAAAGTCGGGTAATACAGACAGATAAATATTGCTAATATTGTAGTAGGTAGTTTAATTATTTTAAGTTGATTTTTAAATAAAGGTTACGAAGTACACTAATACCAAGATAAAACAGTATACAAGTGCAATATGTTTGTTCATTATTTCCGCAGACTACACCGAAAATAATAAAATGTTAATATAATATATAAATGTATTATTTTAATTTATCATATCTCCATATTTTTTAAATCTATTATCATAAAGTTTAGCAATTCAAAAGTTATATTCGTTAAAATGTCGATATTTAACATAAACATTAAAAAAAATACATTATTAAAGAAGTTAAATAGGGGTGAGCTACCATGCTTGGCGAATCACCCTACATATTACCTAGAAAAACTTAAAAATTGTATGTACAAAGCGATGAAATAAACATTAAGCAACCAAGTCATGGATATTTTGGGTCTTCGAAGAACTCAAGGTTGATGGGACTTTTAATGGAGTTACATAAAAACTAAAAATCTTCTTCTCAAAAATAATTTAAAAGTATTGACGTTGACATTAGAAATTATTTTTTTTTTTTTTAATTTTAAACGATCATCAAATACCTGCGATATATTTTTATATTGTTATGTCACATTCTTCGCAATATATTACGCATTTAATGTTAATATGTGAAATATCAATAGCCATAAGTATAAATTAGTTATAATAAGTAATAAACTAATACTACAACAAAAAGTAGGTACCTAATGAATTTGAGACGACACTGAACGGGCCAAAAAGTCACACATTCGTCTGCAGCTGTCCAGCCCGTTGCAGATACCAAAATCAAACCATTCAATAGCAGTTTACATACATTATACCATTTGTATGTAAGAATTCACTAGCTGTGTGGCCTCTCCTTAAATCGAACCACAATATTACGAGAACGGAATACATATTTTATATTATTCATTTTTGCGAAAGGATTACGTATTCGGCGTGTTTTCTCGAGCGATCATAAAATTGCATTTAGACAACGAATACATAATATCGCGATCAGATGTCTGTATATTATACGGGAGAAGTCGTGCAATGAGACAGGCGTTATACGCGTATGTTTACATTCCGTATAATACGTTGTCAGCATAAGGTCTATTCTGCATAAATATTAAATGACAACATTGTATGTATCATGACAAAATCAGTGTTGTGCAATATCTAGATAAAAATATTTATCTTTCTATCTTATGTAGATAAAATAAATACATGGTATCTTTTCATAGATAAATAAAACTGTCATATCATTATATCCAGATAATTAAATAATATTTTTATTAATTTCTCATGATTTTTCTGCCGTTTTTCTATACATTTTTCACAATTATCTGATAATATACAATACTCTTTGTTCGTACACCCCTGGGAAAGTACCAGATTCCAGAGAACTTATTTTATAAATACATTTTAAAATAACAATTTAATATAGGGTTATTTTTTGCGTCCTATATTTAAACCATAGAAAAAAATTGACAAATTATTTTGGAGAACTACAACCAGGAAAGGCATGGAGGTCAATAGCTGATTCACTGATTAAAATATTATAGGTTTTATGTGATCATACCTGTCTATATTGTCATGGTATGTAAACTTACCATTTGATAATCGAATATATGTAAACGATAGCTACTTCAGTAGCAATATATTGTAATATGAACGTCACTTTATAAATACATATACAGACATATATATATATAATAAATAATATAATATGAATTTATAATATTTAATATAATATGTATATTATTGATGCAAAGAGATCTATATATTAAATTATTAAACTCGAATTAGTGAAGATGATTCAATAATATAAGCTTCTGAGGTGGTTTCCATAAAAACTAAGAAGGAACAATAATAATAATATGTTTTGTTAAGAGGCGGATGAGATGTGTGTGTTAAAATAATTTATTGCGGTAACGCGTTCTAACGGTTGATGTATTGTAACTTTATAACCTTCGACTTCAATATATTCGATCTAGATGCAATGCGATTTGCTATCCTCGTGACTCGTGATCGTTAAACCTAGGTAATATTAATTTTGGGGGTTGCATTGCACTATGGACAAAACGTTTCATTAAGTACATGGCTAGTTGTTGCAGCTATAGTGTAAAGTGGTATATGTTGGGTGCAGAGTGACCGCCGCATTCCACTCCACGAACAAGTGTCTAAATAATCACTCGGTCGAGCGCCACTTGAATGATGAACACTTAAGTTAGCTGTTTATATTCCACATCGAATATAATATATTATATAATTTAAAATCAGTAAAATTAGTCTAACAACGTCTGATGGGAACAACATTTATCAGCAACTATTTCAACTATTAAGATTCAAAATTCACATCAGTGTTAACCAAATAAAAATATTTATTATATAATTTAAATTAACAAAAAAAAAAAAATCGTATATGATTTCGGTAAGCAGCCGTCATTGAATAAAATGCATAGGACCACTACAATAGGATTATATTTGCTCAAACATATCAGTGATATACGCATGTAATGTAATTCCCGACTACCACGATTGTATATTATCATCAATATGTAGAGCGCGATTTAGGTGTTCTTCATTTTTTATGGCGACGTGTCAGTAGCGCTATTGAAGTCTCACGCATACTCGAACGGCGAGCGCAGTGGTTGATGGCGGAAAAAAGGTAGTTTTCAGTTAACAATAAACACGCTTGTAACAATAATTCGCATTTTCACCACGCACATGTTATAACGATCGTTTGAGACCATCTGGTTAGGTTTGACGAGCGCAACGGGACGAAAAAAATATAACTTTAACTCAAAAATTATATATGTATGAAATAAAACCGTTTTTGGCAAGTTCGACGACCGCACCAGCGGACGCTCAATGTGTGGAAATGTGGAATTTTGAAAACGTGTTGTTTTTATTTATATATAGTTTTGCAATTTTAATTTCGACGACCGTGCGATGCCTGCAACCTAGGTTAATTGTATGCATTCCGGCTATAATTGCTTTATCATAACTTGAAGTGGGAAGCTATTCGCCCTCCTCCTACTCGACGGGAAAAATATATTTTTCACATTGAACCAGTGTTCTTGAAAATTCCAATTATGATGGTCGTACAGTACTATATAACTATATGATATAATCATACATAGGTAAGCAAAATATTTAGAAAAGAAAAATTTAACAATTCTCTTGGGTTGAGTCGAGAAAACGCATATACATTCTTTACCATGTACGACGTCGTTCTACGCCCTGTTATATGCTATAAGCGGAGTTAACCTGCAGAATACACGCTTTTACTGTGTAATATTAAATTTTTATTGTGCACCGAACTGATACACATCATGATGCGTGTGGTGTACCTCCATCGAAGAGGAAAGTAGCGACGACAATTTTTGCGAAAAAATTACTGAAGCGCTTTTAGTTATGTCCAATAGCGCCTATCTAAACTTTACGGAGTTTCAACGTTTCATATAAAATAAAGTAACATTTTAAAGGATAATATCATAAAACTTAACCATCGCCAAGTGTGCATTATTGTCTTACTGGTAGGCATTGTTATTATATTGTATTACCGAAAAGATTTAACAATTCTGCTCGTGTCAGACAAAAGCTAGTTTTTCTGTATGTACAATGATAATTATTAATTATTAATTATTAAGGATAGGTATCATCTTAAGGTATAAAGTTATCATAATGATCAATGGCCATGATGTAATTTTAAGTTATTACATTTGAGAATACTATTAGGCAGTAGGTTATTTTCATTATAAATTATAAGTGTTTATAACATAATATAATATGTATTAGGTATATTATAGTATGTATGCTATATATATATACTTGTATGCTTAACCTATATAACTTCAATAGATATCACAATTTAATGGGTACCAATAATATTAGTTTTTAGAATATCGTCATAATATTATTATACTACCTACAACTTGTATACTGTTTTCCTGATCAGCAATACCACAAAGAAACTTACTGAAAAACACTGTTGAAACGTTTTTATATTTATTTTATGCTTAATTTTAAATATTATTTAATTGAGTTTAAATGTGTGAACTAATTACATTCCATTATTTTATTACATTAAAATTAAAGTTAAATTTGATTTTGTAAATGCTGTAATTCTATACAGTTGCTTTTATTTATTTATTTAGCAACAATATAACAAAAGGTACCTATTAGTAGGTACTGAAAATTACTTTTGATAAAATACGTTATAGAATATGACAGATAACTAATAAAAAAAATACACATATACTTATATGAGAGTAGAAATATTACATGATTATTTGTTTGATGCCATATAATGAAAAAAAAAATTGTATAGTCATAAAAACAAAATATTCCAAGCCCACGAGATCTTATTTCACTACGCTCTGATTATAGTATAGGTATACAAATAGAGCACAAGCATGCAGATAAAGTATTATATACAGCCAGAACTGCAAACATGAAATATGGTACATAAAATTGTGCAAAATATTATTAAATAGCAAATTCAATAAAATAAATAGGTATTGTCACATGCATTTGTTTGTGAATTTGTAAAATGTCATGAATTTCAATTTGATTATTTTGTCTTCCTAGGCCATGCAAGAAAAAAATCGGCAATAATAGGATCTAATTTTATTCTTAGAAACTTATTCGATAACATTACAAAAACATTAAATACGTATTATTTTATCCTTCACTGTAGGTTGTTTATATTTTATAATCCTATTGTCCATCGATGTTCCAGTCTTCCGAGAATTTCGGTCTATTTACTGTTATGCCTGTACGTGTTTTGAATGTAATTTGAGTGAACATACACTAGAAAACGCTGTACTGATATTCAGGAAGAAAAGTTTCTCTCACGTACATATAACGCCATAGCAGACGAGAACAGTGACACAGTAAATACAATTATTATTTTATTAAAAAATAAAATATTAAAACCAACGAATAGTTTCAATATAACAGCAGCAATTATGATTTGCGACGATTGTGGACTTGGGTGGCACAGAAAAAAATTCATATAATATTATACCTAGTATACTAAAAAGTTCACCAGTGCAGGGATGATAATATCTTATTAATTTTTCAATTATTACCTGTGCTATCTTGAAAAAAAAAATAATTTCAGATTCTGGGCGGAGCGGAGCGATGAATGTACTATTGGTTTTACAATGATGTGTTTTTTTGATTCTGAGTGGAATGATTAATGTATTGATTTTACAATGATGTAGGTTTTTTTATTTTTTTTTTGTGTATGTCACCCTTTCACCCTTTAGGACAGTTAAAGTTTTTGGATTTTCTTCAGCAGTATCTTTTCTGATAGGAATGTGAATCTAGTTTGTACATTGGGGGGTCAAAAGTAAAAAATTCACAGTAGTTTTCAAAAGCGCGGTGAAAAACAAAAGAAAAATTTAAGAAAAACGGGAATTTTTACGCAAAACCTGTTTTCGAGAAAATCGATTTTGGTTTTTGGTTTAACTCTTAAACAAATTACCGTAGGTACATGAAATTTTGACTAAATGTTTATATTAAAATTTTCTATGCACCATAACAATTTTCAAATATTTTGACTTATTTTGAGCTCTTTACGGATATTTTCAGTTTCCATTATTTCTAGTTTTTTTTCCTATAAATATCAATAATATTTTATTTGTTGGGTACAAAAGCTTGAAAATTTAAGAGAAGGCTCCTAGTATATTGTTTCAAAGGCAGATGAAAAATATTAAAAATCCTTAGTCACGATTTTTTTTTTATAAGCATTTAAAGTTCAAAAATTGACAAAATATGGAAAAATCACGAAAATTTGCAAATTATTTTGAGTTAGAAATTCATAAAAATTTTTCTTTTTTAATCTCAAGTTTGAAAATGTACTACAATATTATTCATAAGTTTGTCTATCTTTATCAAAAAAAAAAATGTCTTCAAGTAGGTAAATCAAATTAAATTTTTAATGAAAGTTAGAAGTTCATATTTTTACAATATTGGATATTCACTCGATTTCTCATGAAGTGATTTTGTTATTTTATTGTTATTCAAAAACGAATGACAGTAGATACTTAAAATTTTCACTGAATGTTTATATTAGAATTGTCTATACACCATACAATTTTGAATATAATTTTACTCTTTCTGAGCTGTTTACGGACATTTTCAGTTTTAAATTATTCTAGTTTTTTTTTTCTATAAATATCAATAAAATGTTATATGTTGGGTAAAAAATCGTGAAAATTTAATACAAGGCTCCTAATATATTACAATAGCAGTAGAAAAATATTAAAAATACATAGGCACAATTTTTTTTAAAGCATTTAAAGTTTGAATTTTGACAACACTTATCAAATTTAAAATGTAATAATTATTTTGTAGGTAAAAATGTATAAAAGGTTCAACTTTTATAGCTAAGGAATGAAAATTTAAAGCAAGGTTCCACGTAAATTGGTTATATATAAACTACTTTATTCACAATAATATCATCAAATATACTTTGTAATATCGTCTGACTGACCGTTTTAGCTGAGAATCGTTTTTCTTATACTTCTTATAATTTTAGATTCTGAGTGAAACGATGAATGTATTGATTTTACAATGATGTGTGTTTTTTTTTTTAATTTTTTTAAATTTTTTTTTGTGTCTGTCATTATGTTTTAGGACAGTAAAAGTGCTTGGATTTTCTTCAACAGTAGCTTTTCTGATAGGGAAGTGAATCTAGTTGGAACTTTGGGGGGTTAAAAGTAAAAGTTTCATAGTAGTTTTCACAAGCGACGGGAAAAACAACATAAAAATTAAGGAAAAACAGGAATTTTTACGCAAAATCGGTTTTCTAAAAAATCGATTTTGGTTTTTGGTGTAACTTTAAAACAAATGAACGTATATACATGCAATTTACACTGGTTGTTTATATTTGCATTTTCTATACACAATAACATTTTCAAAATATTTTCATTTATTTTGAACTGTTTAGGGACATTTTCATTTTCCATTTGTTTTTAGTTTTTTTTCTAAAAATATCAATAAAATTTTATTTGTTAGTTAAAAAAGCTTTAAAATTTAATAGAAGGCTCCTAGTATGTATTTTGTTTCAAAGGCAGATGAAAAATATTAAAAATCCTTAGACACAATTTTTTTTTATAAGCATTTAAAGTTCAAAAATTGACAAAATATGGAAAAATCACGAAAATTAGCAAATTATTTTGAGTTAAGAATTCGTAAAAATTTTTCTTTTTTAATCTCAAATTTGAAAATGTACTACAAGATTCCTTAAAAGATTATCTACCTTTATCAAAACAAAAATGTCTATAAGAAAGTCAAATTAAATTTTTATGAGCGTTTGAAATTCAAATTTTTACAACACTGGATATTCACTCGATTTCTCATGGAGCGATTTCCTTATTTTGTTGTAATTCAAAAACGAATAACTGTAGATACATGAAAATTTCACTGAATGTTCATATCAGCATTTTCTATACACTGTACAATTTTGAAAATATTTTGACTTTGAGCTGTTTACGGACATTTTCAGTTTTCAATTTTTTTAGTTTTTTTTTCTATAAATATCAATAAAGTTTTATCTATTGGGCCAAAAAGTGTAAAAATTTAATA
>WHPZ01566368.1:0-14063 GCA_016617965.1 Macrosiphum rosae
CCATGTACCACGTGCCGGACGCTGCAAACGTGTGACGAATGCCGGACAAAAAAACATCCGCCTGTATTGGCTGTAAGTGTCAAAATTAACCTACCACAATAGGATAGTGCGTCTAACGTGGTAAGTTAATTTCGATTTGTAATACCAGTATACCGTTGGAGGTTTTTTCGTCCGGCATTCATCACACGTTGGCAGCGTCCGGCATGTGGTACATGGCAACTTGGTACGGCACGCACTAAGTTTAAGTACACTTGTAAGTTCCGTACATTTGCCTGTTTAGTTTTGTAATTTATTTTGATAATAAAAAAAAAAGTTGTTGTTTATTTAAATCTCTTTGTTTTCGATACAGTAGATCTTAAAGTAAGAAAAGTAGAAAAACTTAAGATTAATGTGAAGGGACAAATATGATATTAAATACCTATACCATTACAGTCTACAACACAATTATTTTTATTTTTGTAACAGGTTTTTTGTTTTGTTGCTTTTAAAAAACAGATGACGATAATAATCGATGTGACAAAACTATTATGTTTCAAGTACCTACTTACCTATAGTATATTCAATTGTTTTATGAACTAATTTCGAGATGTAAATCGGACTTTTTTACCCCAACTTTTTCCTAGGACTTTTTTATTTCGGACTTTTTTACCTCGATTCATAAAAATTAATTGCTTTTTGTTAATCTAGGTAAAACTCGAGAACGGCTGGTTCGATATCAGATATTAATTGATATAATTCAAATTTTATATATTTTTATTATTATTAGTTATTATTTTTGACAGCTGTAACCAACAGTACCTACGGTAGGGATTTGTGCTTATCATACGGGAACGAACATGAAAATATTTTGAAGTTTCAGAGGTTTTAACACAAATAAATATATATTTATATAATTATTGTATATAATTTATAATAAGAGCTCTGCTAGAATGAGAGGCAATGATAAAAAAACCATAGAGTAACACTATATGTAAAAAAACAGCCTTTCTCTCTTCCCCATTCCGGCACACTTCCCTCTATTTTATTAATATAACCATTAAACCATGGCCTATCCATTCTAAAATATCTGTGATTAGTAATTACAAGAGAACAACATTACAGTTGTAAATATGAATTCAATTCTACAAGACTACAACCGTGGTTACTGGTTACGTCTGATAGGTGAAAAGAGAATATTGCAATGTGCCAATGATGGTTCATAAGCCTTTGTCAATGTCGTGCCAGCCACATTACCATTGGCACAAATAGGGGGCTGCAAAATAGTCTTTAGCACCACCAATTTTTAATTTAGCACTGTTTTGTTTTTTTAGGTCTAACTATCATTACTATATTGAAATACCACACATTTTATGTTTTTAGAATATGATATATTATAGCACCCCACGTTTTAGAGGTCTAGTTGTGCTAATGCACATTGCCACAGCCCACAAGTCACAACGCTCACGATGAACCTTGACTCTTGAGGTATACAGAGAGTGACCGGAGATAAATGCAATTTTCACTGAATGTTTATATTAAAATTTTCTTTACAGCTTACATCATATAACATTTGAAAATATTGTTACTTGTTTTTAGGTGTTTACGGACATTTGCGGTTTCCAAATAATTTGTTGGGTCTAAAAGCTTGAAAATGTAATACAAGGCTCCCAATATATTGTTACAATGACAGTCTAAAACTATTAAAAATATATAAGTAATCACGACTTTTTTTTATAAGCATTTAAAGTTTGAATTTTGACAAATTTACAACAATTTGACGCAATACTTTCTTTCGCTCCAGTCAGAATCTCAAATATTAAATATTAAAAAGTCATGATGGGGGGAGGGGGTAGCTCGTAGATCCCCCACGCCATCCTCGAAGGGAGTAAACTTAAAATATAATATATCTATCAACGGTCTCTTTTGAAAACTACTGGGAAATTTTTACTTTTGATTCCCCAAAGTACCAACTTGATTAACTTTCCCATCGAACAAGATACTAAAGTTGAAAATCAAAGCATTTTTACTGCCCCAAAAGGCGATGATGGACATAACAAAACATTTTTAATTTTAAAAAAAACACACATCATTGCAAAATCAATATTATATACTTCACGCTGCTCAAAATCTAAAACAATTTTACGGGGAATGTGGGTGACTGTAAATAACATAGTTACGTTAAGTGAAAAAAAATGCTTAAAAAAATATACACAAACATATTATTATAATGTGTTGGCCGGCGCATTGTATAGGCAAACTAGGTACAATACTTCAGTGTTCAATATTATCCCTTACTTTTATTAGACTAAAGATGATAAATGATAATACTTGACTGAAATTAAAATGTCTAAAAATGAAACTAACCTAACCCTACTGGCTACTGATTTTATTCAAATTGAATGCTTCTGAAAATAATTAGAAATTTACTTAAGAGGATGTGTTGTCTCCATTTTACAAATGTACAAAACAGTAAAAGCTGTTTTGCGAGGGACAACTTTTATCCTTCTGTGTTTTTGGAAGTGGCTCCAAAATTTCTGAACATATAGGGTGGAAAATTATCTATGCAACAGAGTGCTCATGTTTTAGATAACACAAATACAATAACATTTATTTGCTTCTAAACATTTTGTTTTTTTTGTTTTTTTATTTGCTTATAAAAAATGATTGGATAGTGCGATTAAAAAAAGAGCAAGCCGTTGCACAGATAAAGTTCTTATTTACGTGTTGTGAAAATTTGGTAGTTCTGCAACAAATATGGCGAGAGAAAAGTTGTCCAGAGCAAAACAGTTTTTGCTATGTTGTACATTTTTAAAACGGAGACAACACATGCGGGTGGGACATGCTCTTAAAAGGACGCTACGTGGAAATTTGTTGTTTCCGTTTTACAAGTGCGTAACATGGCAAATTTTACACTCAGCTGATCATGTTTAGATTAGTTAGCTTAAACAATTTGAGTGAATTGACCTCTTATACAATTCAAAGGTAAGATTATTATCTATGAAGGCGTCCCATAGGCTTTTTATTATATTTTTATTTTAAAGCGAGTTATGAGTATTTTTAAATTTTAAATTGTTTGTATACATCACAAATATTCATAACTCGCTTTGAAATTAAAATATAACAAAAAACCTATGAGATGCCGACACCCTCAGCCTTTTCGATGCCTGTCCATTATATCTTAGTCTGTGGTCGTCAGTATCTACATTTGGAAGACCTGTGCGTTCTCTTGTTGAACAGACTATAGAACTCGACTAGGTACCGGGACAACATTATATTGTGATTATATTATAGGTTAGGTTAGGGTTTGTTCATATTTATTAACTTTATTGTCAGTCATATTTTAGTGTTAATAGCATAGGAAAAATATTAAATAGTTAATAGTTTATAGGTACAAATATTTATTACTATTAGGTATACTTACTAGTTACTACTTAGTACTTACCTATATATTATTAGACTTTAGTTATTAGCATGTACTTATTATATATCAACCTATATTACCCTTTTAAAAATCATAGGTCTATGACCTAAATAACCGTGGGAATACTGTAGGTGATACTGTGGCGATACGTCATCGTTCAATGGTTCTGTGATGGTGTCGTGGACGGTGATAGATGGTGATAGTGGTGATAGTGTGGTGGCCGGAGGCCCGGAGGAGAGGCACCAGTTGCCCAGGAAACAAATAAATTGCGTACCGAAACATTAACCGTCGTGTGATAACACAGTGATAAGTGTTGAAATTGAAAATATCAAATAATAAATAATAATTTGAAAAAAACTTAACTTGACAGTCTAAAATGATATATAGTTGTTTGTAAAACAGACAGTTTACAATACGTCAATGCCGTTCTGCCAGCAATCAGAATAAGGAACGACAATTTATTTCCCTAATGAAGGTAATTACTTATAACTATCAATATATTTTTACTTCAAATTAAAATATATAAAAGTTCAGTATGTTGTGTATGAATAATTGATGTACTTGTCTAATCCTAATCCACAGAAACTGTTGAAACTTGAAAATCACTGTGGAACTGGTGAAACACATTTAGCATGGCAAAAAGGGAGCGGTACTTACCTGGCTGTAACAAGTTTAGACCAGTGTATTGGAATTTACAATCGCAATGGAAAACTAATTGAAAAAATCAAAATTTCAGGGTAGGTATCACTTAATCTATCAATGTATAATGTTTATTATTTAATGTATCATTTGCGAATATACTTCCAGATTATATGAATAGAATCATTTAGAATTATTAAATATATTTTTTTTATTTCAGAATATGTACTGGTTTAGCGTGGGATCGTGATGGTGATTTATTAGGAATAATATGTGATGGATCATCTAGTTTTATGTTGTGGGAAGCTAATTCGTCTAAGACCCAACAAATAAATCCAGTTTTCAAAGACAACCTGACATGTGTATTATGGTCAAAAGTCAGTCAAACTGTTGCTGTAACTTCAACTAAAGGAAATCTAACTATCTATGACTATACAACTACTAAGTTAGAACATAATTTTTAGTTTATTTAATTTTTCATTAGTTGTATACTTATTTGAATCCATTTTAGACGTTTGCCTATACTTGGAAAACATAGCATGAGCATTACATGTGGTGAATGGAACCGAGACAACATACTAGCTTTAGGATCACAGGATCAAACAGTATCCATAAACAATATAGAAGGTGATACGTTAAAAATTATATCACTCAGAGGTGAACCATCTAAAATAGCATTTTCAAAAATGAAGTCTGATCATAGAAAGCATTCTGAGGAAACAGTATGTTACATTTTTATTTTAATCTTTTATGAAGTGATTTTTAAATATTTTTTTTTCTGTGTAGGTAAGTGTCTTAGTTGCTAACAAAACTTTATATCTTATTGATTTACAAGACACAGATAATCCATTTGAACTGGCATTCAACTTAAAATATGGCTCTATAGTTACTTATCACTGGTATGGAGATGGCTATATTTTAATTGGTTTTAGCGAAGGTTACTTAATATCTATATCAACCCACCCTAAAGAAGTAGGCAAAGAACTGTTTCAAATACGAAACCACAAAGAAATTTTATCTGATGTTGGATTATCTAAAATTGCCGGAAAGGTAGCCACATGTGGTGAATATACGTAAGTAATTAGATTTATTTTAAGTTAACTATTTTTGTTTATAGGTATTAAGTAATAACTTCAATATAATATTACAATTTTAGAATTAAAGTACACGAGATTGGTAAATTACAAGAAACTACAGCAGTACTAAATGTTGACGAAGGTATTGTTCTTAGTCATGTTTCATGGAGTGAAGATGGGCGGCTTTTGGCCGCTACTACATCAGATGGTGGTGTTTATCTGTATTTAGAAGCCTTACCTATGTTATCATCATCATACAACAACTGTGTGGCATTTTTAACATCTTTAAACCAAGTTACTATACATTATTGCCATTCAGACAAAGTCAGTCTCTTAATATCAATAAAATTTACTTATTATAATATACTTATTAATAATTATTTTATAATTTAGAATCAACCACCAGATTTGGTCTCCATAACTACAGAAATGGAACCAAGCTTTTTGAGTATTGGTCCTCATCATTTAGCTGTTGGTTTGAACAACAGGATTTGGTATTATAAAATTAATATCTCTGATCCAATAAAATTATCAACGTCTTTACTCGGTGATCGTGAATATTTAGGCACTGTAAAAAATGTTTGCATAAATGATGAATTTATATCAGTTTTATTTGAAGGGAGACTTCAAATTCATACAGTAAGTGTATGGAATCATTACATATTATACAACTATTTATTAAAACATAATTTAATAAAGTAAATGTGCTACTTTATTGATGTTAGTTTGAAAGAAAAACACATATATGTACTATAATATTACTGACTGTTACAACTTATATCTTCTTATAATAAACAATATGATTTATAAAATTAAACCTCAATCCTTAGAGAGAATATTATAATACTTTTAGTATTTTCTATATTTTTTTTCTTACTTGCATTGCTGATCAATACATTATATACCGTATAAATAGTGTGTGTATGTCTATTTTAATATAATATATAAGTAATTTGATCATTGTTTGATTTAGATTGATTCTATTATTTCAAAGGCTGTCAATGATAGTGTATCGAAAATATTTCCGATAGATAAAGGAAGAAATATAAACAATCAGTATTTGACTAATGATTTTCTCATCTACAGTACTGAGGTAAGAATGTAATAAATTATTCCTTGAATAAAATACTATACCTATCCATGATTATTAATAATAATGTATGAACAAGTATTAAATATTTAAAATTAAAATATATGCCATGTAAATTAAATTTCTGTCACATCAGAGACATTTCAAAGATTATATAATTATAATACCAATGGATAATACAATATATTGTTTAACTTTTTAATTGTTTGTATTCCAAACTTGAAGATAATATAAAATAGTAATAATTTTAATTAATATTCTTAGATAATGATTGTTGTAAATATTTTTACAGGCAGGTAATATTCACTATTTTCACCTTGAAGACTGGAATGAAGCTTTCACTTATAAACATCATTTTGGTATTGTTAATCTTTATCCTAATCAAGAAGGTATAAGATGTGTAATAGTCGATGCAAAAAATGAAGCATATTTATATATGCCTGTATGTTAATTTTATTTAAAATAGATAGATTAATACTACATTAATACTCTTAATGATATTGTTTGTTTTTAGGTTTCAGAGGAGATAATACCTATAAAAGATTTTCCAACTTCAGTTAGTTCTGTATTGTGGGATCTTTGGCCATCCGAGAAACATATACTAATAGCATGTAATGATAAATCAGCGTTGACATTTGTATATATACGCGAGTCAATAAATGGTACAACTTGGCACTACATTTATAATTTTATCTTATTGTTTATTAATAATTGATGTATGCTTAGGTAGTGAAATCCGTTATGTTGGCATCACAAAATTGCCTGAACGTCAAATACCACTATTTTTATCTCATGGCGATTTAACATTAGAGACTTCTACTGGAAAATTAAATACTATAATATTGTCTACACATACAGCATTATTAATGCGACCAGCAGCTACCACACTTAGTCATCCAACCGAAAGATTAGAACAAGACTTAGACAAGCAATTAGCTCTTATTAGGATTAGTGATGCTTGGAAGACTTGTCAGTTATTAAATAAAAAAGAATATTGGGAAAAATTGGGTATGAGTTGTCTACACTATTTTGATATTGAAACTGGTAAGTTTTAAATTATTATTATTATTTTTTTTAAATGTTAATAATTATTCAATGCACTTTATTGTTATATTTTAAGCTCTCCAAGTATACACTAATCTCGGTGATGTTTCAATGGTCTGGTCATTAGAACTAATAAAATATATAGAAGACAAAAATTTGTTCGCTGGTCATTTGGCTATGTATATGAAAGAATTTGATAAAGCTCAAGTAGTTTATAAATGCAAATAATTTTTAATATGCATTATTATGAGATAATTGATTTTAGAAATTGTTTTTGGAATCATCAAACCCAATTCAAGCATTAGTAATGAGACAAGATTTATTGCAATGGGATGTTTCTTTAGATCTTGCCAAAACACTGGCTCCTGAACGAATGCCTTACATTTCTTTTAAATATGGTCAACAGCTTGAACTAATGTTTGTACCAATTGTATTTTACTAAACTTTTTTTTTACTAATTATAACTTTTCAGTGGTAAAGCTCATGAAGCTATGTTACAATATGAACAAGGTCTTAACTTGGATACTGATACTGATCATCTGAGATATTGCCGTGAAGGAATAGCTAGGTGTTTGATCAAAGATGGTAACGCTAAAATGGGTGTAAATTTAGCTTTGGAAATTGGATCAAAGAAATTATTGAATGAATGTGCTGAGCTGCTAGAAAATACCAAAGTATAAGATTGCTATATGATTATTTTCTTAACTTTATACAATTACATTTTATACAGAAATTAAGCGAAGCCGCTAATTTATATGAAAGGATTGAAAGTTGGGACCAAGCAGCTTCTTGTTATATTCGCTTAAAAAATTGGACTAAAGTAGGTGAATACGCTACTTACATTACTTCAACCAAAATTCATGCTCAATATGCCAAGGTAAAATTTTAAACTTTGTATTGTTTTTCATATTTAAATCTACAGTGTTAATAATATAGGCTATGGAAGCAATGGGAAATTATAAGCAAGCATTATGTGGTTATAGTGCAGCTCATGACTATGAAAATGTCATCAGAATGGATTTAGATAAGCTGGATGATCCACAACATGCTATCACAGTAGTTCAAGAACATCGTAGTACTGAAGGTTCGAAAATGATCGCAAGGTAAATTAAATTAGATGTACCTTGGTGAACTCTTATTATTTTAAAAGTTCTGTAATAATAATCTTTGATATTACATCATTATAATTCATTAAATAAATAAAATATTATTTTTTTCAGATATTTTCAAAAGAACAATGAAATTTTACTAGCAATTCGATTTTTAACAATGTCACATTGTTTTACAGACGCTTTTAGATTAGCGTGTGATCATAACCATTTAGAATTATATGGTGACGTGTTATTAGATGAAGATGAGGAAGTGTCTATTCCTGAGTTTGCCAGCCTAGCTAAGTATTATGAAACTCAAAACAGCGCAGCTCTAGCAGGAAAATATTATTTTCATGCCAAGAATTATCAAAAAGTATATTTATAATGTAATAATTGACATAAAAAATAAAAATGAATAAAACAATTTTGATTTATTTTCAGGCTCTTAAAAATCTAATTGAGGGTAGTAAAGCTAATCCAACCAATGATGACATCTTGTCTTTAGCTATTGAAGTTGTCGCTGCAGCAAAAAATAATTCTATTGATGATGAATTTATAAAATTATTGTTAGGTGAAATTGATGATCATGCAAGGGTATGAACTATAAACATATGTTACATTTGTCATAGTATAAGAGTTTTGTTAACTGTATTTTTTCTCAAGCAATATCTTTTATTTTCATAAATAAATCTAAATAATGGTTCATTAATATTATATTATATATTTTAGAATCCAAAATTCTTATTCAGACTCCACATGGCTAGAAGTCGATATAAAGAGGCTGCAAAAGTAGCTATTATATTAGCCAATAATGAACAAATTAAAGGTAAATATTTTCTTCAAATACAAAGGATATTCATTTTTTTTTTTCAACACTTATAAATAATATTCAAATCTGTTTTTTTTGTTCCAAAATTTTAATTTAAAAATTTCATTTTCTAGATTTTGAAATTAAGCAATGAGTAAATAAAATGTTACAGGTAATTATAGGCAAGCCCATGATGTCTTATACAATACAATTTGTGAATTACGTAACAATCAATTAAAAGTGAGCAACGAGATGATTGCTAATCTAGCACTACTCCATTCATATATTCTTGTGAGAGTGTATGTCCGTTTAGACAACCATAGCAAAGCAGCTCCATTATTGATAAGAGTTTCAGAGAATATTGATCGATTTCCTTCACGTACGTCTGTTAATCATTATTATTTTATTAGACTGAATTATGGGAAATATCTTATGTCGATGGGAATAAAGAATACCAAAAATTGCAACCGCTTATCTATTTAAGTAATAGCAATAATTGGTATAGGTTAACAATGATTCACCCGAGCTCCCTATTATGGAAATATGATTCAATAAAGATTATTTTATTCTATGTTTGTAGATGCTGTACAAATTTTAACCTCAACCGTGATTGAATGTTACCGATCCAACTTGAAGGAAAGTGCATTTAAATTTGCAACTATTCTAATGAAATCTGATTACAGACATCAGGTGATTTTGGTTTTTGTTAGTATTATATCTGTGAACAACATTTTTAAAACATTAATGTTTATTAAAGATTGATGAAAAGTATCGGAAAAAAATTGAGAGTGTAATTAGAAAGTCTCCAAGGGCTGGTTCTCTGTCAGACGAGACCATAACAAAAACAGAACCATGTCCATATTGTGGTCTTGACTTACTCTTGACCAGTCTCATTTGCACAAATTGCAAAAGCACTATACCTTTTTGTATAGCATCTGTAAGTGAAAATGTTTAAAAAGGGTTAAATAACAAAAGATTTTCATTCATCGTATTGTTTTAGGGATGGCACATTACCAAAGATAATCTTACATTCTGTCCAAATTGTCGATTTCCTGCATTATATAGTGAATTTGCTGGGTAAAGGCGTAAAGCAATTAATTATGATAGTTGTAAAACTACTTTTTACATTTTAAATCATATTGAATTTCATTGATATATTTTTATTTAGATTATTGGAGTCAGGTGAAAACTGTCCAATGTGTTCAAATCCAGTAAAGGTTGATTATCTACAGATTGTTGAAGATCCAAAGCCATTTTTGTTTACTGAAGGAGACAAATGAATTACATAATTATTTTTAAACTTACCATTTGTGTCACCATTCCGTCCAATTATAATGTGATAGATCTCTATACATTAGAACTATAATATTATATTTTTAACACTTTAATTTATGCTTAATAAATATAAAAATTACAAATTAAAATTAGAAAGATTGATACAATTTTTAATCTAATAAATAATAATTAGAATTTTAAATAAAATCTGAAATATTAGGCATGAACTTCGAACACAAAAATACTATACTATATTATCACTTTATTTGAGTGAACAAAAAATACAAAAAAAGTTGCCCATTGGATGTTGATACTCAGGGCATTCAGGCGGTGTTTGAATACTTTGATAACCGCTATGTTCCTGGTATATATAAAATTACGTATGTATCATTCAATTAAAACTGAAACTGAAAAATATTAATTTCGGGTCGTATTTATTTTATAATTTTCTTAGCAGTACTTTGAATGATCAGATACTATAACCAGGTTCCCGAGTAATTAACTACTCAGTATTATTATTGATTATTAATAAAAAGTTCAAATTTAACAGCATGGTTTTTTAATGAATGAAAAATTACTGTAATATTTAAAACATTCAGAATTTTGTATTTACTTGTAAACACCAGTAAACAAGAGGAAATAGCATCTTAAGTCTGTGCTGACTGTGCTCATTGAAAGAGCAATCAACCGGCAAGTGAAAGACCTGGGTTCAATTTTCGGTCCTGTAGCCTGATTTTTGACGTTATTTCCCCAGTAGACATTAACATACTTATTTCAGTTTCGCATAAAATGATAAAAAAAAAAAAGAAATATTATTTTATAGAATTGACATTGATGCAGAATTATAAATCGGTTAACTCAAAAAATTGTGATAAAAAAATTATTATTATTTAAAGTCTCTTTATTTCTTGCAGTACATTCAAATACAAAATCTAAATAAATAGTATATACATTAATCCAATTTCAAAAGTAGGCATATAATATTTTAATGACAATTTTAAAAGAGAAAAAACAAATAATTTCTTAATATAATGAAAAAAATAAATTATTAAATTACAAGAAACAATTGATTGTAAATACATTAGTATAATTATTTATAAACATTATACATATGTATTTTTAATCTAATAAAAAGCATGACTACATTAACACATAAAAACTAAATAATTTAATATTTTTTGTTACAGAACATAGTCTTAGTAAAATTGTATTAGGTTAAATCACAAGGCCCACAAATATAATAAACTCACAACATTAAAAAAATATAGTTTTGAACAAAAAAAATATTGAAAAAATATAATTATTCAATGTTCATCTACAGACAAATTCATTTTTTGCAGCACAATCTCTAAAGAGAATATTTTTTATTATCTGCAAATTAGCCAAAAAATATTTTATTTTGATTGGATATAAATTAAAATATTCATAACCTCGGTTGGTATATTTATTATTTAAATATCATTAATACCATTTAAACATTAATCAACTCAAGTGTTAAAAAAAGAGGACTAAATGTAAACAGATATTTTAAATTATTTAAAAATTAAAACTTGCCATTTTTGAAACAGTTTTTATTAATTTATCTTATCAAGCATGTAATTTACATTTTAAAAAGAAAAAAAACATCAAGGTGTGTTCAATATTAAAATATTGATAAAAAAAAATATATCAGATGGTAGTATCTGACTCTTCAAAATATAATGTAATTATAATATGTGTAAAAAAGAACACAGAGCAACTAAATATATTATGCTATAAGTATACATTTAGGCAAATCGTTTTATTTAAACATCAAACCACCATTAATTAATTCCAGAATTTATACATTTAAAATTAAATACAGGGATAGATTGTGTAATATGTGATAATTAACTTGATTTTAAATTGTTTTTATCACATTTGAATAGATTAAATGAATAATTTAAATTACTCTTAAAAACATATTTTAATATACTGAACAAACCAGTACACCCTGTAAGTAATATTGGTACATTTTTTGGTAAAAAAAAAAAAAATAAATAACTTTAAGTGTTTATTAGTAAAAACAGTACAACAAAGTTTAAAAATTGGCGAGAGTGGATTTTGGAAGACCCCCAATATATAACCAGTTAATAATTTCAGTCACTAAAGCCTAGTATTATATTTATAATTGTGCACGAGAAGTCAATTAAACAAACAATACCATTAACAGTTTTAAAGTTATTTTCTTATTATATTTTTTTTCATATTTATTAATTTAATTTTGAACCAACTTAATTTCTTTTTATCCAATTAATTAATTATTGTAAATAGACGAGGTTTTAACATTATACATCAAGTATCAATATTGTATCAAGTATACCTACATTACACAAATAGTTTCAAATAGACTAGTATAAAATGATCAGTATTCAGTACTATGTTTTCATGTTAATAATAACATAAAATCGTAATAATTTTAATACTAAATAGACAAATCAACCACAAAAATCAAGTGGAAGGTTTGATGGATGTGAATTATTTACAGACACGGGTTTGGTGTTTAGATAGTGTATATAAATATTTTGAAAAGCTATCCCTTACATATTGTGGGTCGCTATCAAAATTATTAATGTGCGGTATAACCGTCGTATTTGGACCCCACACAATTGGAGCCATATCTGCTTTGATAACAGCTTCCATGTTACTGTCTATATAATAAGCACTTTCACGCTTAAAGAAATTGTGAAGATAACAGCAAGCCTTAACAATGGTTTGTACTTTTTTTGCTTCTAAGTTAACAGGTGTCTGGAGTACACCAAACCTCCATGCCATAATGGCCAGAGTTTTTGCAGCTCTTTGATTGGCCCTGACTAATTGTCTATTAAATAGTTTATTAGCCTCACCACCTTTATCATTCACTGCTCTGTAGGGCACCATAAAATTTTCCTGAAGCTTAAAACTTTCATCAGCTACGAATATATAAGGTAACTGATTAGAGTTAAGCTGACATGGTAACTTTGTTGTTCTCAATTTGCGTTCTAAAATTCTATTTGGTGGGTTATCTTCAGAAAGATGCCCACTTGGGCACGTGTCTACTACAAGGAACTCATAATTGGAATCTACTACAGCTGTTAATAAGACACTGGGTCGACGACGTTCATTAAGATAATCAGAATCTGCTTTAGATGCCTTGCGAAGTTCAATATGGCGTGCACATGCAGCGCCTAAACATGACGGGAACCTTGTAGTACGTTCAAAAGTTGTTGATACTCGCATCCATTCTTCTTCTGTTTGAGGACACTAAAAATAAATAATTCATATTAATTTGTTGGTTTCAACAAAATTGTTAATATTATAAATATACAGTTTTAGCTCTATATGCAACAATTTAAACAAACTAATAAAACTTTGTAAAAACTATATCACAAAAAAAATGTCCATAAAGTATTTATACTTTCTTTAAAATATACAAAATAAAATACCAAAAATGTATATTTATTATTCAGCTGAACTTAACTACAAGATAAACTACAATTGGTTCCTGTTAAATGACTTCTATGCAGAATTTAAAATCAGCCTAGGGTATGTAATGAGGACGGGTTAAATATAAGGTTGTGTACCCGAAACATTAGAGGCTAGAGCAACCCCCCCCCCTAAAAAAAAAAATAAAATTAATTTA
>WHPZ01566369.1:0-10908 GCA_016617965.1 Macrosiphum rosae
TATATTGTTAAAATATCAGTTGAAAAATATTAAAAATACATATTCACATTTTCTTTTTATAAGCATTTAAAGATCGAATTTTGACAAAATTTATCAAATTTAAAATTAAATAATGATTTTGTAGTTAAAAATTTATTAAATGTTCAACTTTTATATCTAAGGATTGAAAATTTAAAACAAGATTCCACGTAAATAGTTAATTCTGTTACCAAAAAAATCTAAAAAATATATAAGCACAGTTTATTTTTATAGTCATTTTAAGTTCAAATTTGGACGAAATTATATAAAAAAAACCTAGAGAAACTATTTTAGTTATTTTGTTGTGATTGTATATATCGTTCGTGGGTACTTGAAACTTCTTAAGTATACTACTATATATCTATGATAGTATCAGAGTTTGTTGTTGGTGTATAACGCGTTGTAAGTACCTAATGGATATTGTGATATGATTAATTTGGAATTTAGTATAGATACCTATTATGAGTCAATTTTTTTTTTTAATAACATAGATATGTATATAATATGTCTTATACCTAGAAGAACATACCGTCTCCGCTCAGAATCGTTTTCTTATACAATGATATAATATCATTGAATTCAAATGTAATACCATCCATTATACAGTGACCCACTTGTAACCTACCGTACAGCAGAGCGACACCCACTTGCCCACCTTTTTTTTTATTTGTGTGGGATAGAACCCCCCAACCTGAAATTTTAATGGCTTTCTGCCTATGCACTGACATCCTCTTAAGTCTTAATATGGGTATATAGTTATATAGTAATATAGTTAGACTCTAACTGTAGGTACAGCAGAGTGGTTATACCTACATGCACACATTTTTTTTTATACATTTTTGAAATTTAATCTACCCTACACTTATTATTTGATAATTCATTAGAAACTTCTTTTTAGCTAATTTGTATTTTTCGATGAATATAGATAACATAGCTTTATAATTAATTTATAGGTTTTAAAGTAGAATGTACCTACAAATATTTGCATGTAGGTACCTAAATATAATGAATGACGATAATAAAAAGGTTGTAAATAATCAAAATAATAGTCAAATTTTATCGATATTCGAACAATTTTTATATTAATTATTTCAGAAATTTTATATTCCTTTGCTCTTCAACATAAATACATAATATAAAAATATAGGTATTATTTATAATTTATATAGTTATTGCTGCCTTTTTTTTATGGTGGGGGGGCAGTCGTGTAAACGTGTATTCGTGTATTCGTGTCTTCGAATAAATGAGTATTAAAGGTATTCCGAATACGTATAGGTATACCTATTCGAATACAACATTCAAAAAAACATATTCGATTAATTTTAGAATATATTTTTTCCCCGCTAATTTTTAGCAGTTTTGGAATGGTTGGAAATTACTGTACTTACGTCAATCATATAACTATATAAGAGAAAATCTATTATTCAGACTTAATGAGTGTCATGACTAATAATGTGCCTGATTTATAGTAAAAATATTTGTTTTGTCTCAAATAAATATTAATTGACACATAAAAAATGTTACTCAAAACACAATGGTTTAGTTTAACTCGTGAGAGCAAGTCCGGATTAAGGATCAATCGGGCCCCGGGACACCATACACTTAGACTTAGTGGTCCCCCTTTCAACTTTAACTTCAAAATAAATGTACCTATCACTTAACTTTAACAACTGTTTACTATAGTATTATATTTTGTACTATACAAAAAAAATATATAAAAGAGTAAAGACTAATAAATCACTAATTTTATATTATAAACTATAGCTGATCCCGCGCACTCCGTAAAAAATTACAACTCTTAAAAAAATTGTGATTGTTCAACTTCTTTTGGGTGGAACTCGCTGCAGTAAATGCAACTATATAGGGTGGCTGAGTTCTACGTCGGATTGCGGATAATGTAGGACACCATATCAAGTAGGCATTCCGCACCTGCTATAAGTGCAACTCGGCCACCTTGGTAGGCAAATGTGTGAAAATTCGATTTGATACGTGCTTGTACCTGATCTGCCAGAATAACCAATGGCAACCAACAATAAATGAATACTAATTTATACTAATTATCATTACTAAAAATGTCCATCGTAAATCTCAAAATTCGTGTTTAAGCACCTCCCCGGGTTAGGTCCAGTTGTAAATCTAACCCATCCAAGGGCCCATTTTTCTTCATGTTGATCTCAACCATATATGATGTATGTAAAAGTAGGTATAACATATTAAAGTTAACAACTTGAAATTAGTTCTGCTGAACGTAAATTTGGTATATTATATTGTATGTAGGGGAGAGGGGGGCACAATGAGACACGGGGCACAGTGAGACAAGCTAAAAAGATAACAGAGGAATACAATCTAGTGGTTCATACCGATATGCAACGATACTTAATGTTGAATACAAAGTAACTATTCTGTTATGGTTTGATTCTGATAACCCGTATTATGTTTATTAACATTTCCCACAATTTTGTTATCAAAACGAAAAAATTTAGACGACGGTTTTTTTTTTGTGTCGCTTAATTTATTTTAAAGGTACGTATTTATTATATTATATTAATTAGAATAGAAAAATACATGTTTTGAGATTTATTACACATACGAAACTTTGCGTTTAGGTTCTTTTTTTAAATATTAAACTTAAAATGGATGTGGAGATCACTATGAGACGGGGCACAATGAGACATTGTTTTTTTAATTACAATGTATCAAACTTTTTCAATACTGAAAATATCATATAAAAAGGCTTTTAATTAGGTACTAAGTATCAAGTTCTGCTATTTATTTCAAATGTATCAAGCATTTTCAAGACTGAAAACATTTTAATATTACATAATAAAGTTTTTATTTATCATATGATATTATGTTTTGTTCTCTTATTTAAAATATATTTACACAATTTTCAAGACTGAAACTATAATAATATTATAAAAAGAGGTTTTTAACTTTCATATTTTTATATCACGTCTTGTTTTTTCTATTTAATAAGTTATTGTCTCAGTGTTACCCACTCCAAGTCTCACTGTGCCCCAGTGGCATAATTTGGAATTTGTTCTGGGGTGGGATATAAACTTAAATTATCGTTCTAGTGGGGGCTATGCCCCCACCACCCCTTGACCATTAAATCGCATATATCATAATATTATATTAATTTATTATTATAAATTAAATGAGGTAAATGGTATAATACCTAATGGTTTTCAAAGACAATAAAGTAAACAATCAAATAAGATTAAATGTATTTTTAATAAATTATAATATCAAGTAAATTTTCCTTTTTTTTTTTTCGCTAAAACATCCAGTACGTCATCGGAGTTTAACTTAATGTCCAGATGCACTAATAACATCGGAAGTCCATTTAAGTAGCTTATCACGGCTACGAATGTATGTACAAAAGGCAAAGCACACCTTTTCGTGGCCGTCCCCCGACCCTACCACCTACCATGTCATCACTAGTCCAAAGGATGGTTATGAGAGTAGTTGAAACGGTGAGAAGGGACAAGGTAATGAGAGTGATTTCTAGTGTAATGTACTGGAACGCGGAAAGAGATAGAGGAGAGAAGGTCAGGGGCATCAATTGTGCCATTAAGAAGAGAGGTGATAAAGAAAAGGCCAGCCTCTACACGGCGAGAAGAAAGAAGAAGGATATTCAAAGAAGATCTAATTCTAATGGATGAAGAGTCATGGGGTGGGTGAATAATCTTGAGCAGAAAAGCAGAGTATGAGAGAAATGGGTTTTGAACTCGCTTCAAACGTAATTGGTGTTTAGCCAAATATGGATGTCATACAACAATTCCATATTCCAAAATAGAGCGGACAAGAGAGAAATAGAGGGAACGAAGACAAGTGGAGGACATGAAAAGGCTGGTATTGTGCTTTATGAAACCCAGGACTTTTAAGGCTCTACCAACAACTGTTATATTAATATGCTGTTCGAAAGAAAAAGATGGAGCTAGGTAGATACCAAGGTCTTGGACAGAAGAAACACGTTCGAGAGGGAAGCCATTGAGGGAATAAAGGAAGATAATATGTATACACTGTCTATAGAATGTCATACTATGGCACTTGTTGAGATTGAGCGTGAGGCCTATACGCTGAGTCCAGAGACAGAAGGAGTCGAGATCTGACTGAAGTTGACGGCAGTCGGAGATAGAAGTCACTTTAGAATACATTTTAATGTCATCCTCAAATAGAAGGATTTTGAAGAATGAAAGGTAATTGTTAATTGAGTTAATGAAAATTATGAACAGAAGGGGACCAAGATAACCTCCTTGTGGGACTCGAGAACGAGTTATAGACAAGTCGGAGGTAGCACCATGGATTTTCACAAACTGCATTCTTGGACTAAGATAAGATTGGAGCCATGATAGTAAAGGGTTCCCAATACCGAGTGATTCTAGTTCGGAAATAGTACGGCTATGGATAACCGAGTCAAAAGCTTTACTAAAGTCAGTGAACACGGCATCAACTTGACAATCGGACTCAAAGCTTTCAAGAATATACGACCTGAGAGCTAGTGGTAGTAGATTTCTCAGGACGAAAACCATGCTGGTCAGGCACTAATATATGATTAAGACTACTTATTTTGATATAAGTATATACAATGGATTCAAGTAGTTTAGAAATATGTGGGAGGATGGAAATAGGCCTGTACCTAGAAACAAGTAAGGAATCACCAGATTTAAAACAGGAGTAACAGAGCAGGTCTTCCATACAGCAGGAAAAATACCTTCGTAGAGTGATCGTCTAAAGAGCAGAAATATAGGGTACACTATGGAGTCTTGACAATTAAAAAGTAAACTTGCAGAAATACCATCAGGGCCATTAGAATTGTTATTTTTTAGGGAGTTAAGTACAAGTTGTATATCATCATGTGTAATTTTGCAATTAGAAGGAAGTTCGTAGGGATATCTATTATTTGTAGGAGGATTAAAAGGTGGAGAAATAGAGAAGTTATACATGGAATAGAAGTACTTAGATATCGAATTGGCAGAATCAAGAGGATTATCTGCCGTTGTGGTATCCCAACCTAAGTTGGAGGATAACGTGTTGTGCTTACTTAGATTTTTAGTATACTTCCAAAAGGAAAAGGGGTTGTGAGTGAGTGGGTATTCTGTATGTCTTATATATGACTGATAGTCTATCTTTGAAGTCTGTTTACATTTCTCAAGAGGCTCAGAAAAAGCTAAGTAGTCGAAAGCAACTTAGACCGCTTAAATACTGCATGGGCACCTTTTTTCTTTAAAATAACATTTTTAAGTGTGTAACTTATACATTTTTGTAGGAACAAACAACTAAATGGAATGAAGCAGGGCTTCATTAAAGATAGAGGCATCATCGTCAATTGGATATTGTGAAAAATTAGACTCCCAGTTAAATGAGTTAAAAAATAGTGATATGACAGAGTAGTTTGAAGTCTTTATAGGTATGGTTGTATGAGTAAAAATCAATATTACTTATTACTAGATTTTTAGTGGGATGGATGCGCTGCCTTATGCTTCATAATATGTTCAAATCGTGGCTCAAGTTTGGAAATAGCTATTCTCATCTCCTTCTCAACGTTCACTTTAACGGTTAAAACATTATAATATGATGGAGAGGACCCAACACTGGTCATTTCCAGTGGTACAAACATGTCTACGAAAAACAAACGAAACACCATGAAAAAGTGGTTTTAGAGTAAAAATACTTATAATAAAATGTATAGAGAACAGTATTTAGGAGTCAACCTCATCTGCGTTTTTTAAAATATTAAGTAGTAAAAAAGTTACAGTTATTTAAAAAATGTAAAAAAAATTATTTTTGTGTCTTTAATATGTGTATTTAGATTAATACAAAACCCCAATGAAGTTCCCTCCGAAATATTGTTCTCTATAAAATTCATTATAGGTATTTTTACTCTGAAACTACTTTTTAAAGGCTTTTCGTTTGTTTTTCGACAGAATGTTTACGTCATTAGATTTGATTTTTTATTGCCATCATGACGTGCTGCCACCTGACTGCCGTTATGATGGCGGACCATAGATAATTTAATATTTTTATAATATATCTTATATTATCCATGCGGCGGACGAGAATTTCCCCACTACTTACGCCAAAAAGTTAATGACCGTCTTGTGTGGTCGTGGATCGGTTATCAAGTTTTTGAAAATGTATTTTTTATAGGGGTTCAATAGTCGTTACAAAAGAACGTGTTTTTACTTAATTGTAATTATTTCTTTATCCTTATAATTTGTTAAGTTTTTTACTTTTTTGAATGACAACATATATTATATAGTTTTAATTTAATCTATTAAAGATTTCGGTAAATGAAAACCAAATTTACGATGAGTAGTATATGAGTATTGAGTTAAAGTATACCTTGAGAAGCAAAGTAGCTTACCGACATTTTGCGGGGTACCTACCAAGTACGGCGTACAACTGCAGTCCACTCAACGCTCCGCTCATCTAAAATTTAAATACTTAAAAGTTATAACTCAACTACAGTGAACTATACTACTATACTCGTTCTAAAATAGATTTTTTACTCATCCTTTGAAATTTCTTTCAATAATATAGGTATACAAACGTTTAAATCACATACTGTTAACTAATTATTATTAATTCTAAATACAATAACTTATTTTCATTATTTTTTACATTTTTAACATGATCATATAAAATAATAACAAAAAAAAATATTTATTTTATATTACAATGATTTCTACTGTTTACTACTTATTATTTAAAATGTTGTGTTATTTTTTTTGATAATCTATGACTTAACAAGTATTTAATTATAATCATAGAGAGGTATATTTTAAGCTTTTAGCTCCCCATAAACTTCCTACCTGTACAATTTATTTTAAAGAGCAACAATGTCTATACAAAGACGAATATTAATTTGAATACGTTCATTTTCTATTACCTCTTTTTACTTTAAGTATATTCCTCTGGATTCTAGCCGAATCGTCAGAGCTTGTCCATATTGGTTGGGGCAAGATGAAATTTCAATATGGGGCGATAGTGAATTACTATACATGTAAAATTACACCAACATAAATGAAACAATGCAAAAATATTATATAATATATATATATATATAATATTAGTAATAAATAAGTAGTCAAGGAATCATAATTTAGTAACGTGAATTTATTTGGCATTTTATATTTTAAAACCTAGTTTAAGGTACCTAC
Source organism: Macrosiphum rosae (assembly GCA_016617965.1). Lineage (NCBI taxonomy): Eukaryota > Metazoa > Arthropoda > Insecta > Hemiptera > Aphididae > Macrosiphum > Macrosiphum rosae. Next base: position 7,185 of record WHPZ01566369.1, read on the forward strand.
ATTTTCATCGAATTATGTTGTTTTTGCGGAACCATTAATTGTTCTTTTATTATTTTCGTACCTAATGAATGTATGGTGGAACGATATTCAGAAATTGGAACTACGTACGGTTCCGGTGGCGAAATTCCTGAATATTTTAAACCCGATCTTTGTACATGAGGTGTTTTCAGTCTAATCCTTACGTCGCGTTTGAATGGTTCACCATCGTCGTCGCTGAAGTCGTCACCGTCGTCATAATTTTCTTTTGCATCATTAACATTGTAACCTTGTTTATTTGGCTTATTATAATCTGAATCGTATACAGTTTTATGTTTTTCTTTTACCAAATTGTCTATTTCGTCAGTATTCATTTTACATAACACGTCTTTCAGGTATGGAAACCTATCAAATAGCGCTTGGAAATCTTTAATTTTTTTTTCATACTCTTCCGTCACTATAGATTCATTTTTTTCTTGAACTTTGCAAATACATGTGGGACCTCGATTTTTTAATACCTATAAATATTAAAAATTAGCTACCTACCAATAAATTATTTACAAGGAACAATTGTTTTGATTTTCATGCAACACTTCTCTGTTGAAATTTAATAGGTATACAGTACTGTACTGTATAGAAGTTATTTTTTTGATAAACTATAATATGAGTTTATCAAATTTCACAAATTATTTTACTAGAAATAATACAGATTCATATCCTCCCTAGCCCCCGAAGGTAGTCAATTTCACGATAATCTTATAGTCGATATCCATCCACTTTGGATATTAAATGATAGTTATATACTATATATTTATACCTTTGACGATGAAAAACTATTAATACCTTATTAAGTACCTAGGTACATTTTTTTTAATAATTATAAATTCACGGAATTTGTTAATTTTATAAAACTCAATATTAGGTTAGGGTAGGCATAGGTAAGTATGAGTATCGTAAACAAATAAATATTATACATTTTAATATAATAGATATCAGGGTTCGGGACTTATAGCATTTGCATACCCATCAGAGGTGAAGTAAAACATAGCAGAGTGCTATACAAATATGTTTTATAAATTATAGTATACAAAGAATTCAAATATTAAATTTATTTTGAATGTTTTTGCTTATTTTGGGGATTTTTGTATATTTTGGAGGTTTTTGTATAATTTTTTTTGCATTACTGGCGCATATTCAACGATTTTTAACAATTTTTAAGGGATTTTATTTTATTTTCTTAAATTCATTATTTATATTTAAATACATTTTTTTTTATATTTCTATCTAATAAATTTTTTTTTTTTGTTGATGATTTTTTTTCATTTTTAGTGCATATATTTTTAAGTCTATTGGGTCATATATAAGCGCATATTTTAGTGCTTTTTAGTGCTATAAGTCCCGAACCCTGATAATAATATATCTAGGTAGGTTATATTAAACAAAAATATATAAGTATTTAAACCACAGCTTGGAATATATTTTTTTTAGACACTGAGCGTAGCTATTGATGTTACAATAATTATGAATGTGTTGTTGTTTTTGTGTTTGGAAATACTTGTACTGATATAAAAAATTCTCTGATTATAGACATCGATGAAGTTTCTGATACCAAATTTAATCTACTTGGTACTTTTGGGAGGTCAAAATTGAAAATTTACAGTAAACCTTTTAAAATAATCATTTATCAATTATTATTATTAATAACCTAATTATAAACATTTAAAGTTCAAATTTTCTCAAAATTACATTTTGAAAATTATTTTGTAGTTAAACATTTATAAAATGTTCAATTTTCATAGTTAAGGCTAAACGACAAAGGCTTAACGACAAAGTTAGGTAAGGAAAAAAAGTTCCCAGCAATATTAATTAATATAATAAAAAATATCCAAAAAGCTGCGGACAATGATATATCATTGAATTCAAATTCAACATCCATCCATTACAGTAACCTTATACTGTACATTTGAGTGGTGCTCACTGCCCATATTATTTTTCAACAATTTATTAAGTAAGCAATTTAAGAAATAATAATATTGAGGATGATACCTATGTATTGGAATAATAATTACCTAATCGATGTAGATATTGATACCTATTTGGCTATAATATTATTAATATTATCATAATATAAGTTATTAGAATACGGGTAGGTACCTACAATTTATAGAATTTGCTTCAGTAAAGGTGCTCACACTATTCATATTTCACAGTTGACGTGGGTACACCATATCAACCTTTCCTACCCTACAGGAGTAATTAATAAAGATTTTGTACGCATTAATATTATATTACTGACTTTTTTAAATTTTTTCGGCCATTTAAAATCTCTATTGTATATTGTATTGGCTATTTCGTAGTTTTTATCATTTGTTTTCATCTCGTTTGAAATGTTCATCATAAATTCTATAAATTATAATGTACTGTTTGTATATTTTAACGAAAAGTATCCCAAGCAACAATAAAAACAAATACTTAATATTAATAATAAAATATATTAATTGGTTTTTATTTAATTTTTATTTCATACCTATACATATGAATACTGGGCCCCGCTCGTGTGGGGGCACAGGCTTACATGGTACCTATGCGTAGTTATATGAATATTATGTATATTATATAGTAATTTACTTTTATGCTAATTTGATTGTATATAATCACTTTATGTGGGTATACAACTATATGCTACTATTATAATGAATAAACCTAATAAAACTATCTACATTTTACGCCTTTACCCATCGCTTAACAAAATTAATTATCATAATTCATGACATAATAAATCAAGAATTTAATAGTCCGTAATCAGAAAAAAGTTTAAAGCTAAGTTTACGAAAGGTACTTTACTCTAAATGTTTAGACTGTTTAGAGTGTACCTGGGTAATCACTAATCGAGATGGTGTGTTTGGGAATTGAGCAAGTATATCGTATACAGTTTTGGATTTAGTTTCAGGCAAAGTATAGGCAGTTGCCGCTGGGCGTTAATTTTGGGTCAGTATTTTAATGAAATATACTAGGAAATTTTAAATTATGTTGACTAAAAATCAATTTCTACAAATAAAGAAAAAATACTATGTTTTTGTCATACATGCAGTTTCATAACTTAAAAGTTTGTTTTTTTTATAAAAGTTTGCCATCAAGCGTTGGTTATTTAATTCAACCTTGGAATGGTAGGATTAACGATCGTCCATTTGAGTTCGACCTTATAGCCATAAATTTAAAATTCAATAAAATCAAAAAAAAAAGTGGGTAATGCTCTGTTGTACAGTATAGTTGTCGAGCATGATGTCATTGTAATGGGTGTGTTATATTATAATTCAATGATAAATCGTTGTGCCATCCTAACATAGGTAGGTACTTGTATAAATAATACAATTTAATAATTGAAAAAAAAATTAACAATAATGTCTCGTGGCTATAAATTCCGTACATATCCATTGAAAATATTTTATTTGATAAGAGAGGAAAACTTATTGGGAATCATCTATTCAAATTCTAGGTCTAATGTGAGCTATGAAAAGAAAAACTTGTATAAATTTCCAACTGAAAAATAATTTATAAAATTAGAAAAAATGTTCTAGCACATTGAAGAAGAACATTTTTTAAGGCATTGTTACGTTAAGAGGCCGTCACAGTAGAAAAAAATCGACCGAAAAACATGCTTTCGTACTTCCAATAGTTCTCAGGCCTCGTTAATCGAAGAAATATAGTTTTGGTATCAAAATAATCACGAGAAGTTGTAGTAAATATC
>WHPZ01566372.1:0-38043 GCA_016617965.1 Macrosiphum rosae
CGTCTTCCCATGTGTTTCCGGAAAAAAGTAGGCAGGTGTCATCTGCATAGGTTATTACTTGACCGTCAATACATAGGTTACAGATGTTATTTATATAAAGAATGAAGAAAAGGGGTCCTAATACACTGCCCTACGGTACACCGTAATCGATTTCACCCTCAAAGCTATTAATGCCATTTATCGAAACTACTTGTTTTCGGTTTTTTAGATAGCTTTTGAACCACATAAGACTTTCATTTGATATTTCAAAACTTGGCAACATTTTAAGAAGTACATCGTGATTTACTGTGTCAAATGCTTTCGCTAGATCTAAGAAAACTGCAATTACTTTTTTGTTATTGTCTAATTCGTTACATAAAAATTTTGATGTCGCATAGAGCGCTCCAGTCGTACTTCTACCAGGTCGAAAACCAAATTGATTTTTCGATAGTAATTCATTCGCTTCTAAGAAAGTTATAAGTCTAAGTTTAATTATTTTTTCGAACATTTTTGAAAAGTTGCATAGCATGGATATCGGTCTATAGTTTGTCACATTTTTTGTATCACCTGTTTTATAAAGTTGTTTGACAATTGCGAGTTTAAATTTCTCTGGAAATTCGCCCTTTTTGAGGCATACATTTAGTATGTAGATAAGAGGGTCTACAATATACGGAGCTATGTGCTTTAAAAGTCTAACTGAAAATTTGTTAAAACCAGCTGCAGTTTTGTCTTTAAAATTTTTTATAATATTTAGGACCTCAGTTTTTTCAATCTTTTTTAGAAAGAGCTGATTAAAAGAAGAACTTGGTACTTTGACAACATAATTAAACAAACTGTTATTGAAATTTATACTGCGAGGTCTTTACCAACGCTTAAGAAGAAAGAATTAAAAATATTTGCTATATTGGAGAGATCTTTTTGTGGGTTAATTGTTTGGCCATTATTTTCAATATTATTTTTGAATGTCTCATTGTTTGAGTTATTTTTGGCTTCTATTATGTACCTATAGATAAAGAATAAAAAAAAATGGAAACTAAGAGAAATAACAATGTAATAACAATGCAAAAAATTGATAAACCGAAATCTGTGCCACTGCGCCAACAGGCGTTTCGCTTTAGCAATAATAATAACCAATGGATAGCAACCATTTACAAACATACATTTCCATCGTAAATCTCAAAATCCCTGTTTGAATACCTCCCCGGGTTGATACTCTAATTTACCCTTTTTTAATTAGCCTATCTTCTTCCCCGAGGTCTCATCTACCTCTGTACCAAATTTCATCGCAATCTGATGAACGGTTTAGGAATGCATAAAGGACACACACACACACACACACACGCACAAACATTCGTTTATATATATATAGGTATATATAGATTTAGCATAATATTTATTTTACGATATTGAATAAGAACAAAATATGAACGTTCACAAATATGTTCTTTCCAAACATTAGATTTCACAGCATTCCCTGACATCCTTTATCGATAAACACCGCTGGTGAAACGTTCTCTTGAACACATTATACATTATTGCAGCAGTCCATCATATTTCATGCAATATTATGCAGACGAGTGCGTGATGTACTAATGAAACAAAATGGACCGTCATCGCACGATATGTTTATTAATTATTAGTGCAATGTGTGTATATTGGCATACGCGGCAGTCGTCGTGCGACTGATCGACAGGGCATAATACAATTATACGTGAGACCGGTCGCCATGTTATTCCACTATATGTGCGACTGATCGCCAAGCCATAACACTGTACGTGTGACGTGACATTTGAACGTCAGAATATGCGAGATTAGTGGTAATAATTGACTTCTCGACCAAGACGTGGTGTATAAATCACATTTTAATCCAACTCACGGGGCGCCAGACGATCAGACAAGACCACATAATATATTATTATATTTTGCGTTGTAGCCGGCGTGGCTCTGGCCTTGGCCAGCAGGCTGAGACACTGTAAATAAAACTTGCACACGGCGTAAACATATAATTGTAACGAAATTTTATCGTGTCCACAGACCAAATTGTTGTCATATATACTGACTTTCGGCTCTATAACAAAACATATAGTATAATTATCCGTCTCGATTAATTTCGCATATTATTCGTTTCTTACAAATACATATAAAATATTTTCTATACGCGTACGATGTTTTACATGAAAATGTACCTACCTAACGTTTTAATGATACAAATTAAAATCTTGGCTTCATATTATATATTATATGATTTGCAACAGTAAATCTTAATAATAATTACAGAACATGATACACGGGGCAATAAAATTTATAATTTTACTGAGCATTATAAATTTTCTTGAATTGTCATAACAAATCTGATTATCCTATGAATTATGGGTTTAGGCATACATGAATGGGAGTTCATAATTCGGTAAGTAACGCACGTTATCGTCGTTTTCCTGTAAACAACAATTTTTTGTCAACGATAAATTTTACTATTTCATTATTTACCGTACAAGTATGCGTAAGTAAATTTTTGCCGTTTTTCCATTATTTTATTATGCAGGAGAAGAAACTCTATGTTCCACGTGTATTTTATATAGTTATCTACAGAGTGATCACCAAGCATTCTCATTGTTCAACACGCATATTTTTCTTCAGTTAATTAAAATCTGATTTTTTGTATTTTTAATTATAGGTACCTATACTTATTACTTAAGGTAGAACCTTATTTTCAAATTCTTTATATTTTTTAAGTGAAAAATTCTCTTGGGAGACTGCTCTGCGCTTGAATCATGGGAGTAAACGCGTGAAAATATCAGCGACTCTGTATAAGTGACAAATGTACCGCTTTCAATCTAAAGTACCCACAAGTATCTAAGTACATATTGCACATACATTTTATATTATATATATGTGTGTGTGCATGGCTCGTCAGCAGATAGTAGCTTAACTTATACCATTATAATAGGCAAACTAAAATATGATTGCCCATCGACTACGGTAAAATGACTTGAACGTGTATACGAGCATTTATTGACCGGGTCCGTTCCCAATGCAACGTCTACCAAACGTTTCCCATTGGTTTAGATGGGTTGGATCGGTTAGGATTGGTAACACATTGGTTACCTCACACATTATTTTGTTATCAATATACAGCCGTGTACACGAAATTGTTGAATTGCATCTAACAACATGGTATCGACCAATCGGGTGGTAAGAACGTATAAACACTCCGGTATACCAAAAGCTTACCATATATATATACATATATTGTATACCAACCAATCACAGAAAAGTATTTTTATGCAAGTACACGTGTATAGTAAAAACCCACCTTAAAAGGGGGGTTAACACTTACACCTCGTCGTGTCATGTTTTTAATGATCTTTTACCTTCACCCTTCGTACCGTGTGTTTTTTTCATCTATATACCAAGAAGCAATACTAATGATATGAATATTGTACCTGATGATAACAGTTTATAATTTTTTTTTTTAGTTATCATTTTTTCTGAACATGTCTGTAAATACACTGTCAAAAGTTGAATATATTCAACTATGCGGTATCGTTTGGTTAAGGGGCCTCACTATACCACGTCTTTTTTTTTGTCAAAAACTACTGTTTCTAATTCCAACGATACGTGTCGACAGTTATCACGATTTTCATTCTGAAAAAATATTCTGATTGTCCGTAATATATACAAGGGAACGATCAAGCCACATTTTTAATTTTTATAGTTTAAATTGCAATAAAAATTGTAAAAAATTAAAAAAAAATACAGAATTTCCAACTTAAATATTTAATTAACTAAATACACTTAAAAAATGTGCCTCGATCGATCCCTCGTACATGTTGTGGAAAATAAGAATATTTTGTCAGAATGAAAATCGAGGTAATCGTTGTGACGTACTGTTGGAATGAGAATCGTATATTTAAGTGAAAAATAAACATTTTTTCATGATCACAATATTCTATATTGACATGTTCGTGCGAGTGCGTGCAAGAGCCCTCCGCACAGCTACAATTGACCCGCATGGACGCCACACATACTAATAATCATTTACGACTAACACATAGATCTCGGGTGGCGGCGACGAGATTAGAAATTGCCTAAATGATTCTCCTTAAGTCAATTCCATTTCGAGGCCCCTTAAGTAGTATCGTGTGATATAAAATAACAATATACCATATTATTATGGTATACCTTAATGGAACCATGCGGTACATCCTACATTTAATCAGAGAACATTTTTTTGCGGAAATCACATTTTTAAATACTATTATCCTTAGTACACATATCTTAATAATACAAAAGTAAAAAACTATTCAGTCGAAGATTGAATTATAGGTGTATCAGCGTTTTTAAAAAAAATGATCAATTAAATAACTTACAGTAAAAAAGGGAGGTTCTCGTTTAAAAAACCGAAGTTTGTATCTCTACACGGCACTCCTTAAGTATACTATAAAAATATTCAAGAATTTAAATTTTGAGTAGGTATATTTAAAAAATTTAAAAATTAGAAGTTGAATAAATTTATTATTAAAGGAAAAAATGAGGGTGAACATGCTTGGTGAATCACTCTGTATATAAGAAAAATATTAAAGATTTTTGTATTATTTCTCATCTCAAGAGAGGTCGGGGCTAATGTCGCTTGTGTTATATCTGCATCTAACTAAGGTACAACGTTAAGAATTAGCGTTAAGCAGAACCAATTGGTGTTGCTAACTTTAATATTAAAGTAAATTGACCTACTGGTTTTGTTGAACGCAAATTTGCTATGTGCCGTACCTATATATAATATGTATATGTAAGACGTACAATATCCGCTGTGAGCCTTCTTAAATTAGCTGTGAACAATGACAAATCCATTAAGGCATATTATAATGTTGCAGAAAAGAGAGACGTTTCTATAAGTTTTCTGAAAAGGGAGGAATTTTAAAATTTACTCTCTTTTACCCGCGTCCAATTTATCCCGACGGTGTATAATATTAATGCACATGAACTCGGTCCGTGCAATTTATTTGTTTGCAATTTTTCGGTGTTAGCTATATTTTATTCGCGTTATACATTATCGTACTAAAATAATTGGCTGTATAATATGCCAACTGGCCATGTGCTCCAGACTGTTGCCAATCTCTGTTTCTGATTTCATATGTATACGTCTTGGGGAGATTCGCAAAGTAAAGTGTGTGTGAGGAACCTACGTTACCGTCAGCGTCATATAAATATATAATGTGTACTATATTGTAATAGAATATGTATATACGAGTAGGAACGGAAACGAAAAATAAACGGATATTTAAAGACTGTCCGTTATAATATGTCTAGATCAATGCCTTTGGCACCCTTGATCGTAGGGCCATTAGTGTTCCAAGTGCACGCCTGCGCAATCGTTTTTTGGACTATCGTGACGTCCGCGGCAGATATGCTCCAATTAGCGGCGGCGGGCCGAGCGGATTATTGTTTATTATAGGATGACTGCCGAAAAATCCAAATCGAAAGGCGCACAAGCAGTGCGTACATATTTCTTTTAAAATTTCATTAAGTCTGTCGGTACTATTTTACGTACGGTGGTAAAAATAAAACAATCTATATGTGTCCTGTAAAGGTTAAGACCCACCGAGGTGAGACGGTGGGTACCGCTTTGGTTTGCGCACTTACACAAAGTTGTATAGTATATAAATTATATATATTTATAGTTTATACATATGGGTACTTTTTACTTTTTTCGGAATGATTTAGTCTTCAAATCGTATATTTTTTACGGCATTGAACGGTATATAATATAATATAACACCCAGCTTGCAATAATAGTACCCCCATATACAGTATAAAATATTCAAATGCAATATGTAATATTATTATGTAACACAGTTTAGTACGACAATAATATAGTAAAAAAATATAGCATGCTATTGCTACTAGATATTTTTTCTCTGCAAGGAATCATAGATATGTTTTTGGGTATATATAGTGCAGTGGAAAAATATCTAATATAGCAATGTCGAATGATACATTATGTTAGGAATTTAATTTTTATATTGCTGATTTGCGTTTCTAAGGCATTAACAAAGCGTTACGAAAATCATCCTAGAAAAGTTGTACCCAGCCCAAAAACATATCATATATTTTATAGGTTTGTATTTAACAGCTGAGGAATGGAGTTGAGTATAATTTCATAACTATAACTATTGTATTGCTAGTATTGTATATTATTTTATTTATGTAGGTAAACAAAAAAAAGTCATCTACAGATCTGGTACTGCCATATTACAATTATTATGATAAATATAATATGTCTAGATCGTCAATTATTGGTTATAGAGTAGATAATATTAAAATAATAGACATAGGTCATTGGCCGTGGGCCATTCATGTTTCGGAAGATGGGTACATAAAACCAACAAAATCTTTGAAAAATCTGTTTTGTATACACGAATCATGACAATAATATCTCTAAAAACATAAGCAAACCAGATTATCAAAAGACTTAAATAGGTACTCAGCTAATATTGAACGGACCAGTACAATATATTGTATTATTTAAAACAGTGGCGTACTTAGAACTGAATTTGGGGGGGGGGGTACATCAAAATAACTCATAAAAAGTTATTTCTTCCTGAAAATGTCGAGGGAGGGGAGGGATATAGTCTACCCTCTATATATGTACGCTACTGATTGTAAGTCAGTACCAATATGTTCGATTATGAATGATTATACACAGTGAATTTACTAGGTACGTATTACGTTTACATCATATTGTGGTCTTCCCCTGTCGCGTTTAAGTTGACCATAGACGGATTTTTTTATTTCGTTAAACGAATCTGCATAATATACAATTATAACGCTCTCTGGCCGTTGGTAAACTAGTACTACTTAAATTAGACGACATTGACAAATACCTAAACGATTACAATATACCAATATGGTCATACGTCGTCTGAAATTATTCAAATATCGTTTTATAATAATTATAGGTACCTCTACCATATTATTATGTTCGTGATGTGATATTATTGTCATCGTTCATTGTAACGCCCTAAAGCTGCAGAAAAATATTTAACAGTACCTATAATGTATGATAATATGTGTTTTTTTAATTTATTATAGAGTAAAAAAATAGCATACCTACTTAATATGGAGCCATTTATACATAACGAGTCACGTGCATATCTATTGTGTAAGTACCTACAACCATGCACGTACACAATAATACAGAATAGAATAACGTTAGGTACGTTTGTTTTCACTGTTACCTATATGATATTTTTTTCTTTTTTTACCTATATGTTTGACTAAAACAAAAGAGTCTGAGTTATAGTTTGACATGTGTACCTATACTTCAATGATATATTAATATTTACCATTTTAATAACTAATAACTATTTATTCGGAAAATCCAAAGTACTAACCGTTTGAATTAAAATAATTATTAGTCCTTCGCATCATGTGGACGTCACGATATGTAATGAGTTTAATGACATAATTTCTTTCACGGTGTCTACACTTTATAGTGATGTGTCGCACCGTAATAGGTAACAGTGTTGTTTGGTTTATTTGACTATTTGATGCAATTTAAACGATCACGCCTTTTACAATATGTATATATTATACGGTGTAATTTTAAAAGACCGACTTTGAGTTTGGATCGTACTCAAGGATAAGTACAATAATAACATCCATTTGGACAATAAAACGCGTTTAAACATATAATCTAAACATTATAATATTATATATATCACACGTAAAGTTTTTGTTAATTTTAAACATTGTAAATAGGATCGTCAACCTGTTGTTATATTTTCTAAATAATTAATAGGCGTTATAATGAGTTAAATTGAAAGTAATTTTTTCCAATAAAAATTTGAAGTGTATAAATACTTTTTTGATAATCTTAAGTAGTTTTGTATAGGTACAAATAATACACGTATAGGCTTTGGCAATTCGTCTTACCAAGTTGTAAAAAATTTTTGTGATTGTGAACAAATATTATAAATTTCTTTGATTTGACTAAAAACTAAAAAGTTAAAAAAAAAAACAACCAACCTTGAAATTCATATATTTTTATTTTAATTAGATTAGTATTTCACCTTTTCATCGTTTAATCGACCACTCGTTGAAATAGCGTAAATTACAAATTGTTCGTTGTACGGACGTATCACGTCGCCATCATAATAAAGTCGGTATGTCAGTACACATAATAAATTTTAAAAATAGAATATTAAAATAATATGTTTTCTCGATGATCTATTCGCTGAATTTATGGAAGGAAAACAGTGAAAAATATCAACCATTTCGTCACCACTAGTGCACACGGCACCACGCTAAATAATCTGCCAAACATTGTCTCCCCAACTCAAAGTAGGGGGAGGAGGATCGGTTATTTTTAGTTTATGTTTCCAGTATCATTTGGTCCGACCGCATTAATAAAACTGCGTGCCAAAGAACGGGTCCAAAAATAAACCATAATAAACAGAAAAAAAAATATTTGAATTTTACTATTATAACTAGACGCACGAAATAGTATAATATATTATTATTTATTACGAAAATTGTTTAACAGCAGTAATTAGGCACGGTAAATACTTAATAATATTTTATGGAAACGGCGTCGGGTGAGTATATAAAATAATATTATAATAAATGAGAAAACGATTACCTAGGTATGTGTTTAAAATTGCTGACACCGAGTAAAATATATCGAAACGCTCGTAATGTCCGTTAACTATAACAACATATTATTATAAAAGATTTAATTTCGTTCCGCCGAATCAATCACAACTTAATATTATATACGGTAGGTAGGTATGAACCTATAATATTATTATGGCGTGTTTTAGGTACCGCGCAAAAAAAACTTTTGTATATAATATGACAAAATGTTTTATTCAGATTATTGTTACAATGTCGCTGTGTATAATATGTCTGTTCCACAAGCACTCAACGGAGAATGAGTTGACATATTATTTAATATGTGTAAACTGCTGTAAAGGTTTTCTGTTAAAGACTGTCAAAACAACTACCTATAATATTATTATATTATAATATAGTTAAATAGCGATTCGATCATAAAAAAAAAAAACCCGAATGAAATTATGTAATATATATTTAAGCGCCGCGTAAACAAATGATTTCGTAGATACAAGCAGGATTGCTTTTTTAATGTTATGTAAGAGATAGGTACGGCGGCATCTGTAGGAAAAAAATTATATCAATATTATTTTTGTGATGAATTTAAAGTTTCGGCATCAAAACCGCCGTCTGTTATTGTTTACAAAACTATACTCTGTCGTTTCGTTAATGTTATTTCGTCAAAATATTTTCGCGTCGCATAACTTTTAAAACGAATATATAAGTTTTTCCGACCCGTCAAGTTTTCATTTCATGACGAAAAACATGATGTCCCTCGTCGTCTGTGTCGTGATCTGCAGCTAGTGTAAAATATGTGATTATTTGCATCGCATTTATTATTATAATATTCCGAACTGCGTTGTAACATCAAACTTTGACTAAATGAAAACCGCTACCTTAAGGTATTTTAAACCTATTACCCATTTGCATTCGACATTCCGGCGAGGAGGCAAATACGTATTCGATAAAGTTCCAGTAACTTGTGATCCTAAGTCTGACCAAAGTGGTTTTATAATAATAGTTAGGTACCTATTTATAAATCAACGAGCAGTCGCGAGGTGGAAAACACCTATAAATTACTCGTATTTTAACACTCCGTAAAGTGAGCAATAAAATGTTCAAAGGCGACGTCTTATTACTATAAAAAAAAGTACTTTCAGTTTGTTACATATTATATTTTGATATTTTGTTATAACAAACATGTGTGTAGGTTATATAATATGAGTATAACCATTTCGATGCGCGTTGCAGTCCAAACGAGATTAAAATTTGTGGAATCTATGCCTATATAGCTAAAGCATTAACTCTTGTTTTTTTATTATTCTTTAAATATAGGTATAAGCGATATTTTTGGACGATCCCCAAAACATGACTTATGCTCAAATCTCCTTGTATTTAATGTAGGTATATAAATAATATCCAATAATATATTATATTTCCGTATTTTATTTAGGTATGTATATCGATAAGTATCTCGTGTATCTCGGATAGTGCCACACAAATTTATGAATTTTGATTAATGTTCATTAAATAATTTTTTTTGAAAAGTTGGCATCAATTTTTTTTTAATACAAAATACTACAAAAATCGTGTTAGATTGTTTATAATAAAAAGCAATAATAGCAACTAAAATTAATGAACAACTACCATAAATGTTTATAATTTCGATAACACCTTACAACAAATTATTATAAAAAAAAACTATAATATAGAATTATAATGACAGTTAAATACGACTTTTAAATATTTAATTTGTTTACTGGCATTAGTGTAGGTATCAATGTATGTAATATTGTAATACTAACAACGGTCAGCGAACCACACATTTCTATAAACACCATATTTTAAAAATAAATATGTTGAATAAACATCTCATGAACTGGTGTTTAAATATTTTTAAATTAATCGCATATTATATAAAAGTTCACTTATATTTTGTAACTATAAATCATTTAGATTATAGGTATCCAGGTGCATAGTCAGGAATTTTGTATGGGTTATACAAATATAATATGTCTTATATTTACACTTTTTATTTTTTTTTATTAATCTTGATAAAATTCTAAGGTCAACATGGTCAATGGATTGGGTTATAGCCCCCTTAGCCACCTCCCTGGCACTGTTGGTATCTATTCGTTTTAGATATTTATATTTTTGTTCATCTATCTAAATGGTATACAGCTAGTGAATTGATCGCGTAGCGGGTGTACAATTTATCACCAATGAATATTGTCTCGCCCAAAAAAAAATTATTTTATAATCTATTTATCATAACACTATTATACCACATATTATGAACTCTTACCGTTGTCGCCGCATTTTATATGCATGTAGCGTATCCATTTAAAGCTCATCGTCGATCATATTGTTACTAGCTATTATTCGTTCAAATATAATATAATATACGTATAATACACTCAGAGGTGGCTCCAGGGAGGAGGGACCTCCAAAAAATTTCATATTGGTTAAAACAATTCTCAACACTCATCAGCACAACGTTTTCTTTAGAAATTTTATGTTTAATAGACAATTTTGAGGTTGATTTGTGGGACATAAGGACATTATATTGTTGCACTCCACAACAGTTACTTGGACAACTTTTTTTAGGTTGTGCGCCCGCCACAAACATTACTCTAACAGCACAACTTTTTACATGCAAATTATTTCTCGATTGAAATATGTTGATCTTGTTTTGCAAGATATTATTGGAGCACCCACTCAATTTTGTTTGAGTTGATTTTCGTCAGTACAATTTAAAAAAATTTTGTGTTTCAACTTCAACAGCACAACAAAACGTTCAAATTAATCGATCTTGTAGGGGACTAATTTCACTTACGTTGATACTTGGTTATTATAACGTTAATTATTGCCTGTATAGTGTTTGGTGAATAACTGCAGGTTTATAACGATTAAATGTAATGTATTTGGTCAATATAACGTTAATGATCGGCGAATGAAATTATTTTTCGTTTAACGTCATTTACCGTAACCTATACATTATATATTATTATCCTAAGTATACCGAGACACCGAATAATTTATATTAAATCACTATC
Organism: Macrosiphum rosae; assembly: GCA_016617965.1. Lineage (NCBI taxonomy): Eukaryota > Metazoa > Arthropoda > Insecta > Hemiptera > Aphididae > Macrosiphum > Macrosiphum rosae. The sequence continues at coordinate 11,646 of WHPZ01566372.1, forward strand.
AGCTGGCAGCGTCGTCGTCGTTGTATAATCATAGTGTACAAACTACGGTATAGAATTATAATGTGGACGTCTGACGGTGTATTCCGTATGGTATCTGCAGGTGGTCACCAAATGGTGGCCTGTAGACAAATTTTATCCGGCCCGCAGACAAGGAAAAAAAAGTAAAAACAGATAATATTATACGTACTGGAGTTGTAAATTTTGTTTTTTTCATCGGCTTTTACCGATAATTATTTTGATGGGCCTCGAGCAATTTTCAGATTTCTATTTTTATGTGGCCCTTCAAAAATATTAATATCGGTGACTCCTGGTATATGTATCGTAATTATCGCAATGTTTTACGATACCGTCTTAGCAGCTGCTGGTATCGTGTGCATACGACGGCGTCATAGTGCTCGGACGGTTGACGTCGTGAATGTAAAAAAATTCACGTGGGCGAGTAGCGTAGTATTTACAGCGACCATATTGCGCCGACTGGCACGTTTCCCAGAGGGTTGTATACCTACTCGTACATAATAATAATAATTACTTATTGACATTAATTATTATTTAGTACTGTACAGGCCCGTATACATGGGGGGTTAAGGGGTTCAACCCCCCCCCCCGAAAATTGATCCTGGATACGGGCTTGGTACTGTATACTTGGTTGGCCTACACATAATTCAAAGCGTTTATGCGTACCTATCATACAGCGTGATTCTTTTATCGCAAGCAATTAAGGCCGTAACTGAAAAAAATGTCGGTGGGGGGAGGGGGTTTCAAATTGTTTTTCAATATGGATCTGGATACTTATCATATTATACGTACAAAATACAAAGTTCTATAAGTTTCTATCTAGTTCTACTTTTAAAATTGTTAGGGGCCCCGACCCGTTGCCTGACCTGCCCCCCCAACTAACGGCCTTGTAAGCAATAAACCTCAAGAAATGGGTAGGAGGAATTTTTAGATTTCGTGAACAAATCACTGATGAAATGTAAATTATGTCCAAAAGAACTACATTTAGCCCTGGCTGGGGGGTCCACGATAAAAAAATTATCCTGCATCTACCTATACACATAATATAATAATATATTTATAATTTTTGAGCATCGAAATCCCGCTATTTTATACTCCTTTTACCTATAGTACCATCATTACATATGTACCTAATGTACAAATAACAACAACCTGCACAACATAATATATAACGTTGTACTTTTTTAATGCGGTTTTCGAAATATTTCGTGATGCTGTTATGTTTACACGAGTATGTTTTACTGAGATACAGTTATATTGCAATGGTATAAAAATGTATAATAATATAGAGATTATAGTAAACAGCAATGGCACCGCATTTGGCGAATAATAATAATAATTTCACTATATTATTATCCTCATTTATTCTTGCAGTAAACAATATATTATTATTTTATTTTATTTTTATATATATTTATATTTACATTATTATTTTCAACCAACGGCATTCATTACAATTAGTAATTATTATTGGTGATTATACCGTAGCCACAATTGGTGCTTCTCGACGGCTCGTTAAACTCACAATCGTCAGTTCGACACAGACGACATGCACATTAGTTGCATGAAATATGTGTGTGTGTGTGTGTGTGTGTGTGTGTGTGTGTGTGTGTGTGTGTGTGTGTGTGTGTGTGCTAAAAGTAATGTTTGTTAAACGAAATTATAATAATACCTTATGATGTGTGTATAATAATAATAATAATACGAGTATTACTCGGTCGTGCCCACGTCAAATTGGATGTTAAAGTATTAATCCACTGTATTATGAATACTTTATATCTTTTCCGCTACTCTTTATAATAAAATTGTATTTCTTTATCTCACGCATAATATAATACGCTTTAAATATTTATATATAATATAAGTTGGATAAAGGCTAAATCGTATATAATATTATAATAATGTACAACGCACTGCGCAGACTGCAGTAAAAAACGTATTATAATAATTCGTCAAACGTGCGATTTTCCATTGAAGACGAGAAATAATAACGAGAAATTGATCCATAGTAACAATATATCCACATATTGTGAAAATGCGTGTTTTATATGCAGTGGATATAGTGGTTATATTAAAATTAATCAAATCGCCACCTATTCTACGCGCTTTACGGGACAGCAAAGACGAAATCAAAATGTATATACTTATAAGTTATAGTATTAAGTTATAACTTATAAGTTATAAGTATTAGTAGTATTACTGTAGTTTTATTAATCCTATGGTTAAAATTTCATATTATATCTGATACCTCTAACCAGTCTTAAGAGGACGTCACATCTTCATTAAGTGTTGTTTCCGTCTTGCACTCCACGTAAGACCTAGACAAAACGCGTTTACGCAGTCCGAGTAGAACTCGCTCAATTTTGGTTTTAGAGTAAAAATACCTATTATAAAATTGAATTGTGACAATATTTCTGAGAGCAAGTCGTTGCGTTTTTTCCATTATACCCAATATAACGTTCATTATATCGTTTAGAAATAGAAAAAATTTCAACATTTTTAAAATACCCATTTTTTACAATTTAAATTTTTTTTCAAAAACCCAACGACTGGCCACTTGATACACCTACCTACTCGTTGGGATCAATAACTGCACTTCTATAATATATTATATATTATGTAAACAAACACTAAAGCACTTACGAAATCAATAATTGACGCATTTAAATCTAAGGGTCAGCATATTATATTATGTCGTGTCGTTGACGGACGATCGCTGAACGTTGGGCACCGGACAGTCCGGTCACCGCTATAATATTTTATATCAAAATGTTCCGTTTTTATCATCTAACGTATCCGTTTTCACCGATTTCCGGTGGAAAATAATTTATTTCCTGCTTTATATATTATTATTATACACAATGTCTGTACCTGTACCTTAAATACCCTAGGCTGACCTATTATATAGCAATACAATACGCATACTCGTGTCAACTAACAAGATCCATCTTCAATGGTTTAGCAGTACCTACGCCAGTACTTACCTAAGCAGAAGTGAATACAGTCGTTGCCTTAACCGCTTTGGTGCCCTAAACCATCACAATCGACGATAATATTATGTATACAGCTGGTGGTAATAATAATAATAGTAATAATATTAATATCGTGTACCTATATATTTGCGATCTGTCAAATAATTATTCAAGGTTTCGTTCAAGTTCACAACGAAATATTTTATGTACCTCGGTACATATTATTATTATGCGGTTATGATTTGCGGACAACGTATTATGCGTATACCTACATATCACTTACAGAGCGATTGCCGAGGATATTATCATCGTACGTGTGCTCGCAGTAAACGTGTATAATATATTATTATTATCAATCATTGTTTTCGATCGACGATCTCGTAATGTGATAATATTATTATTTAGAGTCAATATAGTATAATATCGTAATTACACGCACGCGATGATTATATTATATTGTTATATTATACGCGGGTACTTAAACTTGTACGTGAACAATCATCGGAATGGCATATTATATTACATATATTATTCTAATATTATTATCGTCGTCATTCGTGTGTATAATATATTTTGATATCACAATTCATAGTAACCACATATCATATTATTGTTATAATATAACCTCGTAAGCCCTCCCCCCCCCGCGATTTACTGACTTGTGTGCGGTGCATATTCAACTTTGAGTTTTGTAAGTGCATCAGTGGGAAGTTGCGTTGCCCATCATAATATTTTATCGTATATGGTAATGTATTTCCACGGAAATCCGTAATATGCTGAAAATAGTTTTTCGTGTATAAATATTCAAATCGCGGGAATGACTGTTATTATTGGTTGAGTGCAGCAGTGTGAAGTAGGTCCCTGCATCATATCTCATCAATGTTTTATGCGGTATGATGATACAATCATCATCAGTGTCGTAGGAATACCGGAAGCTCGTCTATGCCTAGGGAGAATAAATTATTTGTATGCGACTATTTTTGATATGGAGCGTAGAAGTCGTTGGACTTGTGGAATTTGTTTTTTTATCATTGATGTTTGTATATTTTTTTCTTTTTAAAGTAGGTACGCCACACTTGCATTTGTGTGAGTTGATAAGCTATTATCAAACTTCAAATTAAGAACATTATATCGGTGTTTGTATACTTATATTATATTAATTTATTACATATATATTACCTACTTAATTCATTTTTTTAGGCAAATTATGATAATCCTAGTATTTGTTGATATTATATTATGAGATACATCCTCCTAACAAATTAATATCAAAATTCAAAAGTAGGTATAATATGGACCTTAAAGAATAATGCGTAAATGCATACTACATTATATTAGTATGTTACTTTTAACACGCACTTACCCAACTTATAAACGATTTATCTTAGCGATCAACCATATTTTGTTTTAAACGCACTTGCCTCGTATGCACATTTTGTGAATATCGCGATTTGTGACAGAAAATTGATCGCAGAGGTTACATAAATTACATATTATGGTCAGCCATATAACATATTATTACCACGCGTGGACTGATATCAAATGTGAATTTTGGCCTGACACTATCGATGGTGGCTGTGATTGTAGCTATATATGTCCGGCCGTGAATAGGTTCGAGGCCGTGGGTGTCGCGGCTAAAAACCGCATCCGTGCAGGACATTTAAATACTCATAACTTTATATTTTATTTTAGGTCCTACGGTGGCCGACAGACGGAATGTTGGCAAAAACATAAACGCTTTATCATATATTATAATAGTCTGCTGATGAACGATGATACACATTTGGCACTTGATTTTTTTTTTATTCCGTCGAGACGTAAACGCGTATCCCAGTGGGGAAAATCTAGGTTAAAAGCTCGCCGAATCCAAAATTAACCGTTAAGCGCATAACCATTTTACGGGTAATTATATTGTGCGGTCGCAAACCGATTACCATCCTACAAGTTGTTGTTGAAGTTCACCGCATGAAATATCTCATAATAAAATAATATACAATATTGCACCTGTTGTACCCGTGTAGGTACTAATAGTATAAAAATAATATGGCTTTTATACGGTATGCGAAGCAACAGGTTGGCTCAGAAATAATATTATTTGATTTCTACTCTAACGGTACGCAATGAAATCCTAACGCAATTTAGTCGATCGTTCTCAAAGTATATTATATTTTTATAAATTCGTAACATTAAATTATTATTATGTATTTAATTGAACGCATCTGTCATCTATAATATTATATGAATATATGCATTGGATAATAATATCTAAGTATTGCAGGTATTAATAACATTAACATTTATATTGAATTTATTTTTTTTTAATAAGATAGATTTCATAACGCCGTTATGACGTACAAAAGTAAGCATAAGGTTACATAAGGCACATTTATTTATAAATGTATTATTTATTTAAGCTTATAAATATACAAATAAAAAATAAAAATTGAGACATACTTTACATAGTAATGAAATATTTCTTTAAATAATAATTCCGATTATTAGATTCATTCAGTGTGGTTCGCAGTATTACATTAATATAATATTGTACACTTAAACATTAAAAAATCATCCGGTTGACAGATTTTCCATTCAATTATATTTTATTTATTTATTTACGAATTTCGTTTTCAGTTAAATTTCATACCACCGTAATATTCTTCGTACAGCATTATTTTTAAACACATCCTGTTGTTGAGGAAAACCATTATAATATACTTATAATTTATAAATTGTGATCAGATCACGTGCGTAGAAAACAAAATAGACTTCGATTATAATTATTACTACTTGAATTTTAGTAATATTATTAATTAATTTCTTTTTATTATGCACTTTAGTTTTTAATTCCATTTGCATTGTTCATACACATCCGTCAACAAATTCATCTAGACGTGACGGAAATCACGAATAAAAGAAAAATGAATTCGTCGTATAATTAAAACGAAAGCAATATTTTATACCTACTCTTCAGTACAATTGCTCCTTTTGTGTGCTATTAAATATATTAATATGAAAATAAATTTACACCGAAATTCATTCGAATGACGTTTGTTAAGAAACAGTGTTAAAGGAACCAATGTAGTGTACAATTATTCGTTTTTTAATATCACGATTCTTGTATTTGATAAAAATGCAAATTGGTACATTCGTCGGGCTGTTACAATATGACACACAGTAATAATAATAATAATATGTAATATGCATGGACATAATAATGTAAACGTAATATACATAAAATTATTTATTCGTTATAGTTGTTAATTGTTATGGTATTGTGACTTGTGATTGTTGTCTTGTAGTAGTGTTGGACGAGTGTCGTATAAAATTCCGAGTTGACTGCATACTCGATGTAAAACAAGCATAATATAAACACTGCACACAACACATTATTGTAACGTCTATGCCGATAATAGGATAACAATATAAAAAAATACAATGTATAACAATACTCATCTTCCTATATAATAATTGTTGAAAGTTAAAAAAAAAAAGTCGTAGGTACAGAACATATGATGTCGGCCGTCGATTCGATAATGATGGTTTTTATAAACATACGATTTAAATGTGTCACTTAAGAGGGTTTAACATTGTTTCCAGACAGCTCAAAGAAAATTACCCATACCTACTATAGGCATTTATAGAGCGAAACGAAATTGTGTATTTGCTTACATGGTCTTAAAATATGCATTTTCTGCTTTTAAAAAAATGATTACATAAATCAAAGCGTTTTGTATGATGATTCGAACCATAGACTTTATTGATGGATTTTTTTTTTTTGGGGGGCTGAAGCATCGTTATACGTATTGAACTTCTTTTTTTTATTATAAATTACTTGGATTTTATAGGTATCACGTAGAACTAAACGTATTAGTTGTAAGCTATTACCAAAAAATAAGTTAAATTTGTTTTCACCCCTCAAAAGTTGTGTTGTTCATGATAAGTAACTAACGAATTTTATAATCAACATAGTACCAATCATAAAAAAATTCTAGATCCTACACCGGTGTTTTTTGTTACCTATGAATATTAACACAAATACTAAATTATTAAATATAATGCATATCGAATATATAGATTACAGTGCCGAAAAGAACAAACACGAATTTTATTCTAATCGCATTGTAATCATTATTATTACTTAAGTATATTATAATCTTTTCTTAAAATTCTATAGTTAGGTCCAAAAATACCTGATACTCAATGCACTTCAATAGTTAGATATCTGTATCAATTAGGTACCTAGTTAATGCTCAAATGAATATATTAATTCAATATGTTTCTAGTTTTTTTAGCAATGCTTTTTATGTATAATAGGTATGTTAACAACAATAATTTTTTGAAAATTTCGATTAATTACTTATTTCTGACTCATTAATTCTCGTACTTTTCATTAAAAAATTGTCTTTCTGACTCGTTCGTGTTTTAACTATAAATACTAAATAGACGATTTTTTAATGTCTGATTGGGAGATAATATTTTTATCCCGTTATATTCCACGATGAATACACATCATCTAGTAAGATTAATGTCATAGACCACATTTCCTGTCCGAAGTTTTCATTCGGATTTTGTTTAAAAATAGATTTTCGGGTGGAAACATTCTCCCACCGCAGAGGACAGTGCACTGCACACGCCGTCCCGACCGAAACGGTATATTCGCAGTCTGAACGTGTGATTGCTGCAGCCTAGACGTATTGGGAAACTCGCATTTTCTTTTGATCATAATCTTTTAATTTATTTGCAAGTTCGTCTCATTTTAGACGTTGTCGTTTAATTGTTTACTTCGTTTTAAAAAATTATAACTCGAAAACCACATTAACATGGCAGACGTAGAGTACCAGTTCACAACCACCGAGAGAAAAGTCAGGAAAAGCAAAAAAACCACTTCGTCAAATAAGAGGAGAGAGAGCAACGATCAGGGCGAAGTTACCATCACTGAACTGGATAAAGAAAACGTGTATCCATTGGAAAATGGTCACGATGACAAGAGGTATTTTCCGAGAGCCCCTTAATTTAAAAAAAAAAAAATCAACAACTATAATTTTATCTAATGTTATCGTTTGATTTGCCTAGCTGAAAACGTTACTCAGTAAATGTATGCTTTTATTACATTTTCGTAAAAACGTTTAATGGTTACTTATATTTTTTTTTTCATCACATTTCATCACTTGTCTTTTTTACTTGTGATCGGAAAATACCTCTTGTCTGACAAATATTTTATTGGTAAGAAATACTATTGATATATTATTATTGTTATTGTAACATTACGATTCGCTATTATACGAATGTATGATTTATTACATTTCAAATTATAAACCAATTCGGTTAATTAACATTATGATAATATGGTAATGAAACTTATTCACGGTCGCGAAAAAATATAATTCTGTCTCAGTTATAATAGTTAAAATAACGGCTAAATGGTAATATTTATACGATATAAATCTGAACAGAAGTTGTCATGTATACTATTGTGACGAAACACAACAAATCAAGTAAATCTAGGTGTAATTAATAATAATTAATTTATGTGTTACTAGTAAACACGCAAGTGACATTGTAAATAATATCTGTAAGAATAAGTAGTCGGTGATTATATTATGTTAATAATATAATATATCAATAATTGCTAATTAATGATAATATTTAACATTTACAATCAAATTATTAATCCCATACATTTATCACATATCCATCCCTTTTTCTTCAAAACAGTTTAGTTTATTTATGTATAATTAATGAAAAAAAACACCTAATAAAATTAGTTTCATGTGAGTGTAGCAAAAAAAAATAATTCTTCTACTTAATTGATTTATAAGTGTTAGTTGAAATATTTATGAATAATTTATAATGATAGTATTATGCTATCATTTCTATCATTTTAAGGTTTTTTTTTTTTTGTAATTTACCAAATATCCACCCAAACGTCATGTTACAGTCAAAGCGTTATACGATTAGGTAAGTACGTGACCTTTCCCAAATATCATATACAGCTTGCGTAAAGATTTGATTATTAAATTATATTAGGTAATATTTGTAATAATTACGATTTACACCTTACTGCGTGATTTTCATTTTAACACAAGTAATTAAAAATTGTCTCTGAACAGCTGGAATTACTTATTTATCAAAGAAAATGATAAAATTTGAAATATATATACCGATTTTCTGTACCATTATTCGAATTATTGTGTATATACGATTATCGCTTTTAGAACAAAATCACAATATATTGATTAAAATATTATTTTTTAATTTTACTGGTTTTTAGCTAGATGGATAACATATCAATAAAATATTACGTACCTACGTTACACATTATTGTTTAATTGAACAAGGTCGGTCTCGACAGATGTCTATTTATATTTTATTTTAAGTGTATACAAATTAATTTTCAATTTACATTTTTCATTGATATTTCAATAAAAATGATAATTATTTATTTTTTAGGTAGGCAATTAGTACCTCCTTACTAAGAATGATCTATTAGGTCTGGACTATTTTTGTCATAAATTAGTATGCGACAACTATTAAATATTAGCACTCCAATTTTGAAAAAAGCGAGTAGCATACAATTAATGTAATTATCGTTGGCTCGTGGTGTAGTCATAATTTTTTTTTATGTCAAGTTGTAAACACGCTCAGTTAGACAGATTTACAAATTTCTTCAAACGACACAAACAATATTATTATCGTTTACTTTTTATGGGGACTTCCATCGTGGTTAATTATAATTACATATTATATATGTTATACCTATCTGGTAATTAATGAAAACGCCATATGTTCACATTTATGAAGAAAATAAAAATTTATTGATTTTTTTTTATGATGTCACACCCGACGTTTATTATTATAAAATGTGTAGTTAAAATATTATTCTTATAAATTATTCATTAGTTTTAGTGAAAAATAAAGCATTGGATTCCGGCAATTAAATATGCTTTCGATATAAATAAATTACTGAGTTTTTTCAACAATATTGTATTAATCCCATTTCATGTTTGCGTGTTCGATGTCTATATTAAAGGGTTATTCACTCCTGTTGTACAAGGCAGTAGAAAAGCAAGTGGAAAGTATATATACGGTTTTTTTTCACATTTTTCTCCTCATTTATTATATACGCTCTCCGTATAAATATAAAATGGTTTCGGTCCATGAATTTCATATTCAAATTAGACCGCGGTGCATTAAACGGTGCATAGGAATTAGCTATTAATATTCTGCATGATCGTAAAAAATAAAGTAAAAACGCACAACACAATACAACAGAACTTCTCGTTTAAAAAAATTAAAATCAGAACAATATCTGAGACGCATAGAAAATTGTTTGAATTTGTTGCCATTCTCGATTGTTTTTAACAATATTTTTATGCTAGACACATATTATTCAAGACTCGGTTGTAGACATGTACCAGTGAAGGTCGAATAAACGCGGTTAAATACTAAAAAAATTAATAATGAATAAATGATACTATAAGATAATATTATAAAGCATCTTGTAAGCTGTAGATATGCATTGAATCTCAGTATTGTATAAAAATTACTATGAACAAAGATAAGTTAGTAGTAGGACAAGCAGGTATACCTATAGGTATTTTAAATTTTGAATGATACAAAGAATGAATGGCTGTACAAGGATGTGTAATTTTTATGCTCGGGACGACGCTTTTTGCGGTAAACAGGTTAAACATTTTTATGTTGTACCTCTATGAAATGCAAGTAGTTCACAAATAGGACATGGTTACAAGTAATTATTTGAATTTTTCGAATAATCTTCAAGAAAAACGTTAAAATTATTGAATTTTCAAACAAGATTTTGATTATTTGTGATTAAATGAAGTTTAAATATCTGATCACATATCCTTTGTGTATTGGCTCCTTTTTTTAAATGCTCAATTATTCTACATAATATTTGTAATACAAATGAATGGATTTTATATGGCATTATTCCAGGGTTTATCATCATTCTGAACTAAAAAAGAAAAAAGAGAAACATAATCAAAACTTCAATCAATTATTTCTGATTGTGTCTTGAGATATTATTTTTGATATTGGAAACCTCATAACATTAAAAAAAATTTGATAGGTATTGCATTTACATGGATTCATTTTTGCATCATAATATACTACCCACTTAACCAATATCAATAAATTAATTAATAGAAAAAATGAAATATATTTTTTAAACCATAGTATAATGATGAAAAAATGGTTTCATAAATAGTGTTTATCAAACAAAATAATATTATGAGAAAGGAGATATTTCTATAGAGATCGAGTCATTGAGAATGGTCAAAATGTCTTAAGATTTAGATTTATGGTAGGTACCCATCACATTCGACTCCTGACAACATATAGGTTATTTTGACGATTTTATGGAAAATAAAAATTGATACTTTGAACTCCACGACCTCGTTGATATTGGCCCCTTTGAATTTAAAAGGTCAAAAGATACGACCAATGTACGAGTAATACTACGATCGCGTGAAAAGACAACGTTTTATGCGGGCGTGGTGCCTATACCTATTTGTTGGTTTGATTATTTTTCTAGCAAATTGTTCAACTCTGACATTTTCTAAAAAGTTCTAAAAAAAGAATTGAAAGTTTGACGACTTCATTAGTTTCAATTCAAAGTTCCCGAAAATTTGGGGTGAAATCGACAAAACCAATAAATGTAACAACATGATGCCCCCCGCGAGGGTCGTACATATTGCTCTAAAAGACCTTAAAGTCCAATTAAAGTTTTCGTTAAAACATAAACATGATGGATGTTTGGTAATTCGGCGAGTAACTCGAATAATATTTTTAATGCTTGGGCGAATTCCGTTACATTTAATCCCCAATACAGTATTATTAATCATACACACATTTAGGTCTACTATACACACCAGTAATTCGTTAAACAATAAAAGGGGCAATACAATTAATATCCGTGTTGAGCATTATGCTGTTATCTACTAGACCGTTGAATCATTGTGTGTTTGATAAAGTATTTTACGGAACCGTTCGTTTTTAAAAAGTTCACGTTTGCAACCGATTATGGTTCTTATGAAATATAAATATATAATACGTATTTATATGGTATTTTGGTGTTTATTTGAATGAACAAATATACGAATTTGCCTTAGTTGAATCTATATCAGATAATAATATTATAATAATAAATCCAGTTGTCACAGTCATCGTATATATTTTTATATCGTAGTTTATACATTTTGTTTTTCTCAAATGATATTTATTGGTTTTTTTTTTTTGTTTTAGCTAATTTTCAGTGGAGAATACACCAAGGCTATGAACAAGGACTGGCATTCCGGTCACTTCTGTTGCTGGCAATGTGACGAATCGTTAACAGGACAGAGATATGTTCTCAGAGACGATCATCCATATTGCATCAAATGCTACGAATCTGTGTTCGCCAACCCGTGCGACGAATGCGACAAGACCATCGGAATCGACTCTAAAGTACGTCCATCGACCGAACTGGTTCATATTTTATAATGTCCGAGCATTTAAGTCGCGATTTTCATACCGATATATCAATACAGTAACCAGGCTGAGGGGGCTGATAACTTCTACACTTTTACACATTAAATACGTACTAGCACAGATAAGCGACTATCGCATAGACCATTAAAATAATTTTTAACATTTCCTCCTGTCATCCAAACATCTCCAACTACACAATAAAATCCTTATGTATAAAGTACTCTTCAAACCTATCTGGTCCTATGGAATTCAACTCTGGGGATTAGCCAAAGACTCCAATATAAACCGAATACAAACATTTCAATCTAAATGCCTCTGGCAGATAACTAAAGCTCCTTTTTATGTATCAAATGATACCCTCTACGGGGACCTCCTCATTCCGACAGTAAGAAACGTCGCCAAAACCCTATATAAACGTTTCCACTTTAAACTTTCAAATCACCGAAATCCTCTCATCCAAAACCTCTCTTCTCTAACAATCCCGGACGACCCTGGCTGACGTTTAAAGCGTAGCTGGTGCCGTGACCTACTAGTTGACTAGTCCACCATCCCGTCATGAAGTGCTATTAACGAATAGCTTCTTCATCAAGCCAATCATGACTAATGACCTATAATGTATTATCCCTCCATTGTGCTTATTGTAATTATTTTTATACAGATTGTACAAATAAAACAAATATGACAAAAAAAAAAAAACATTTCGGGTAGGCTACAGTCTCCTCAGCCCCCACCTCCTGGCTGCGCCACAGTGATATATATATATATATATGCCTATATTTATAATTTTTAGCCCATACCATATAATATCCCGTAACGATAGAATATTTTACTTATGTATAACTGTATTTTTCTCAGGATTTGTCGTACAAGGATAAACATTGGCACGAAGCTTGTTTCTTGTGCAGCAAATGTCGCGTCTCGTTGGTGGACAAACAGTTTGGATCAAAGGTGGAAAAAATCTATTGCGGAAATTGCTACGACACTCAATTTGCTGCTAGATGCGACGGCTGTGGAGATATATTCCGCGCAGGTAATTTTTTATGTTATCTACTAAAACGAAGATAAGACAAATAATACATGTCACGTTGGTAGTTGGTACCTGGTCATACGTAATAAAAATTTTGTTCGTATAAGTAACGTGCTACTAGATATTGTTCCCTCTGCGATAAAATTTAGGAATCATAGACAACAGGTTTTGGGTATACTATTGTGCTGTGAAAAATACCTATACAGTAACATTTTGTTAGGAATTTAATTAAATTTTTTTTTTTGTTGATTTTTGTTTTTCTTTAGTCCACAAAGCGTTACGAAAATCGGTTAGGAAAAAAAAATTTGAATCCAGCCCAAAAACATAATAATATATTTATGTTAAAACGCATCATTGTTGAAGACGATGTACAATTTGAATGTTGAACTATTTACAATAATAATGAAAAAAAAATAGTTCTTAAGTTAATATTTATAAAACAATAATGCGCTCGGGCTTTACTAAATCTGCGGTTCAAAATCGTTTCAGCAAATTACAATAATGTGCAATATCGTAGTATTTAGTCATAATTTTCATTCCAAATATTTATTCGGGATTTAAGCGGTTTTTCGTACACTTGATGGTATGGTGATTTAGTTGTAGTCTGGTATCCATATAGCTTAGTTATAAATATCCATTAGGTATATTATAGCTCCTTGGTGGATAAGCTCGATGAAACAGTGATGTCTGCAAGATATTTTCGTATACGCCGTTGTGTTTTTCAAGGCACAGTATATATTATTATATAATATTATAATATACAATATAATTTGTACATGACGTGATTCATAAAACATCTTATCCAGCTTGCCTTGTTAATTCTTGAACAACACAAAATATTATATTGATTGAGTTGATCGTATTATTTTAATCCGTTAGCCCATTAAATGTTTTCTGAAATATGGTCGTACTTTTTTCTCAGAAATCGTGTAGCTTTCTATAGGACCTTATATGAACGTTGTGTTAGTCTATCGTTGTCATGGTAACCACGTCATTAAAACCGCATAATATTATATCGGTTGTGTGTTTTTCTTTTTTTAGTCGACGATTTTTCTTACCATAATAATTATTATATTTTATTAGTAATCTCTGATATTATCATGTCGTCTCTCATTGGCATTAATCCATATTTATTGTTATTTCAATACGTTGCACCACGATAGACGTCTACACTATATAATATTATATATTTATACACAATCTAGTGTAGTAATCGTCTGCAGCTCAAATGTGCACATTACCGTTTTAGAAACCTATCCACTTGGACATAACGATATGTCTAATTCGATTAGGCGATTTATTTAGGTTCGATTATATTTTGAAAGATTCATGTAGAAACCTGCAGGAACCTCACGTGTTTCACGGTGTTTGAACACCACCTGTGTATGTGTTTTTCATCGACCCCTGTTTCTTCTCTTCTAGACTGGTGTACATTGTCACTTACGCGTATAACTGATATACCTTTCAACACTTTCTCTCCGTGTATCGAATTCGTATAAATATAATAATATTATGTCGTACTTCCGGTGCAGTGGGGACTTTTTAAAATGCCGAGCAGACCGCGAATTAAAATCCAAAGTTTTTCCAACGATGTGAACTCTTTTTGGACATCCTACACCGTACGACGACGGTGATGAGCCAACAGAGAGTCGTTTAAAAAAATAAAACTCGCACACGTGGGAGCTGCGCTCGTCGACGTTCTTCGATCCGCGTGTGGTGTTGCGAGAGTGAAATAATACAAGTCGGCTGTGCACTGTTTGTTGATTAAAAAATAACACCATTCTTATAAGTATATTATAAATGCGCTGTAATGGTGCAGGTGACATCATCGTCTGATATTATTGCTGCATCATTATCGTTTTATGCGTTTTCTTCTCTCGATAAGTCCCGCGTACAAGGTCGAAATGATAAGTCCGCGCTCGGTTTGACGTCCGTCGTAGGTACATAATAATAATAGTAATACCTACCTACCCATATGCCGTTGTTGCGATCACGGGTGACATTCCCGCACATCGTACAATATGTACTTAGGACGATTATTTAAGCATAGCATATGTTTCCATCAATCCAACGGGTAATATATGCATTATACATCTAGCAAAGTTCAACAACATGTTCAGCTTAATTTCTAGATAACGTTATATTGTCATATTATTATTATTATCTTTTTATAAAATATTTCACGACGAAGAAGATGGGTATTGAGTTTACTTTGTCCATGCCATTATCATATTACTCGTATAGTCCGTATTTAGGTACTATACAGGTCTATTTAAATTATTATTTGTTAGTTGAATATTTTACGAGTTTGATAATAATATGACATTACCTCGAAAATAATATCCTCGTCTTCAGACTTGGCGATGGGCGTTTAAACTCCAATACAATATCAACCCATATGCCACAGTGTTGATTTTGCGCAGTGGAATAATGCCCGTTGGACAGAAGGAGGCAGTACCTATGCATTATAATTTACGGGTATCACGTCCTACGAGTCGATCGCGACGTATTGTTGTAATATATTATAGTCTACCATGATGGATGGTAACCGATTTCTGGTAATACGTCAGGTATATCGCCTTTAATTATGTCGACTACGGTTCCTGGTTCCGATGTATACGAATTTTTATCCTTTATGGGTTTTTGATCGCTCCTCCTCCCCTCCCCCTCTCCGCCATATACCGAAAACTATATCCGATGATGGCAATATCAATAATATTATAATAACACTGTAATAATAATATCATTATCTTCGTGCGATGGCCGGAGGTGTAGTGTATCTATTTAGTATTATACTTACACCGTGGGCAGGTCGGAAAGGTCACCCGGTGTCCCGGCGGCGGTGGGGCGCGAGCGCTCGAGGGGGGGGATAGATAGGTACACCAAGTAGGTATATTATCACGTCCGGACTCGGTGCCCGTCGTCGTTTGTCACGCGCTTTTGATTCAGTACCAGTGCAAACATGTCCGTGGACGTAATGACCAGCAAGTTCGGTAACATCACGCTGAAGACCAGCACGCCCAAAAAGGATCCGGGCGACGACGACGTGGCCATCCTGTCGTCATTTCTACCGGAATACCTGATGAGCCCCGCGGCCATAACCAAGAACAAGGCTTTCGAATGTTCGATGAAACGGGACTGCAGACTGGGAGACCCCAAAGCCACCCCTCCAGGTAGAACCGTTAAATGTATACTCTTTCGAATACTATAATATTCACAACCCTGCACGGAGCAGTAGGTGAGTTGATTCCCGAGACCTATTTTATCTATTAGTTAATTCGCGGGTCATTATATGTCATGGTATACTGGTAATCTCATTACCAGATGCCAATTTTTAAAAACAATGTATTATTATACATTTTTACAAAATTAATACATTTTTTTAATAATAATTTTTTACCTAATTACTTAATTTTTTAATAATAATTTTTTAACTACTAAATGTTTTTACTTATAACTTTTTAACAAAACATTGAATGATTTTCAAAATACGAAAAAACTAAAAAATACAACATTTTTGAAAAGTTAGCAGTCAGCCTGCTAATGGTGTTTCTTGGGTTAGGCTGAATATTTAACTATATATTGAAAATAATATTTAATGACCAGGGAATCAACTCGTACATATAAGTTAGCAGTCAGCCTGCTAATGGTGTTTCTTGGGTTAGGCTGAATATTTGACTATATATTGAAAATAATATTTAATGACCAGGGAATCAACTCGTACATATACCTCTTATTGACCCAAGAATCAACTCAACGGTATCAGTACAGGTAAACAGGTACCCAGGAATCAACTCGTTCACAGCCCTGTACGGCTCCTCCACCCCGTCATCATAAGAACGAAAGATCTCGGCGACCCATCGTATCAGGAGTCTCCTTTTTTTATTCATTCTCTTTTTAAATAATCACTTTCGTATTATTTACAAAAAATTACACGTTATTTTGACGTTCAATTCGTGGGGTACTTAAATCGATATGCAGTTCGAGAAACCCGCAACGGTTAGACTGCGCAGTGGATGCAGGACTATCGACTCTCAAATTCTCAATCTCAGACGGTAAATGGTTTTTTATTTGGCCATCGATTTTGTGTGTTGTTAACTGCGTGAAAAATAAATGTAACTACTCTTACCAGTTACGGCGATGACTCACAATATTATGTTATAGGTACAGTCTAAAATGAAATTTATTTTTGTGTCTTATTATAATAATAATATTATGACGTATGAAAATCGCCATATATGGTGATTATAATAATCTTAACCATCTGTTTGCTATACACATGATCGGGTACCTAATCACATTTTATATAATATATAAATACATAATGGTACGTATATAGTTAGTACACTTCTCGTTAAGCTTACAACAAATACTTAAAACGTTCACCGAACGTTAAATACGTTCACTAACACTTGGGCTTTTCTTCAAGATATCTTAACTAAAATATATTGTATTTTTTTAAATCTCAATCAACTTGTGGAGAATTCTGTGGTATAATATGTGTTCATTATAATTCGTGTACTGTGTTGTACGATTTATTTTCATACTCAAAATTACCAATAGATTCTGTGGTGAAATACTACGGATTCTATAGAGTAGGTACTGAAGGAGCGGGGGTAACTCGTTAATATGTGATGCACAAAGTTCACTTCTCAATATTTTAAATGCTTAGGTATAATTAAACTATTCGTTGGATACTTTTTTTGATATCTATGTTAATATTTTAGGAATTAAATTCTACACTTGACTACTATATACAATTAATATTATCAGTTTCCATTTAAAAACGTATAAAACGCATTTTGGGAAATTTGTAGTATAGGTATTTATCTACGAAAAAAAAATGTTCAAAATAGTAAAAAAAAAAAAGGTACTGAAAAAAGAAATATCTAGTATAGGTTAAATAGACCACTCAGTACAAATATTTGTATACGATAATCACTAGGTAGGTAGGCATGTATTATTAGGTACTAGCTTAAAATTAAGTTTTTATGGCTATATTTATGCACAGGTAATTACATAATCTACCATAGAATTACTGTTAGGAAATTAGATTTTTTATTACTAAAAAAACATGGAATGCCTGAAATGTTTAATGTGCCATTAAATAGTTGAAACTTATGACATTAGTTAGTTTGGGTAGGTATAATATATTTTTGTTTGTATTTAATAGATAGTATTTCTAATAATTTACTATAAAATTAAAATTGATTTGATAAAAAACTACCTAACTAAAAAAAAAACAATTTATACTTTTTCACTGAATGTGCATTTCTTAGCAATAATTGCTCGTTTAATATTTATCGTGTAAAAAAAAATACACTATTTTCGTGTGTGTAGATATGCGATATGAAACGATTAGAATATTACACTACTGAATATAATCGTGTAAATCTGAGTATTTTTTTTATTATTTTATTACCTATTTATTAATCTGAAGTGGTTTAAATTTCGAGGTTGAAAATTTGGAATTTACTTACTTATTTTTGTTTTATCAAAATTACACTTTCTCTAAAAACGAAATGCGTCCGAAACCGTACCGAAAACTGTGATTTCGATAGCTCTGTGAAGATAAACCATTTCCCAGATTAATCTTTAAGACATTAATTATAGGTATAGGAGTGGCGATTTTCAACCGTGATCGCCTGAATTTCCTTTTAGATGGCAATCGTAAAACCTTGACGTGCAAATTTTCAATATCTCGGGACAACGGCGATTTGTTGGTCCCGTGGGCGTAATTTGCGTCCTTATACCATTGTCTCCGTTAGTACCTATACGATATATCCGTCGAAAAAACTAAACAATCGCAGCCACCATCATTATCGTACATATTATATCCGGGGGACAATAAATACACTTAACCGATCATTCCGCATGTTCGTACTTCGTTATAAGCTCGCTAGACCGTATATAAGATATATATTTTTTTTCAACGGCCTTGATCTGCATTTTAACATAAATCTAAGGTCGATTCCGCGAAATTGGATCCCGTGGATGTTGCTAAAAGGAAATAACTGGTATATGCGTACCTACTACGACTATGATAACTTACTGCAGATATATAAGTAATAACTATATAATATATTATTATATTGATCAGTTTACTATACTAAATGTTGTTGCTGTTGTTATTGTTGTTACGTTTCTATAATTCTCGTCGAAAAGACTCCTCGAAAATTAATAAGAAAAAAATTCACTATAGCCATATATGCTCAACATTCTATCTAACCGTCACGACCTTCCGTGGATCGCAACAATTATATTATTATTATGAGAGAACACGCCACTCGGCCACACGGTGTTGGCTGAGGCTGAGATGATATAATAGTGCTGAAGAGTAGCATCGTTCGCGTTATCGCTGTTGTCGAGTTGAGTAACTGCGATTGCGGCTGTTGATTGAAGACGCGTTCGTGGGTTTGAATAATAAACGACTGTCTGCAGGCGAATATATTATACGGAGAGTGAGAGCGAAGCAGCAGAAAGAAATAGATAAAAGTCGCGGTCTATAGAGAAAGACCTGCTGCAGAGAGGAGCCGGATATGTGGTCGTTTTGACAGTCTTATAAATTCGATGTGCAAATCGATGACTAATTTTATTATTTGCCGGGTACCAGACGAATTCGTCTCGTGGTCGTCGTCTCGCGGTACAGAAGATAACAAGTCGTGTGTTAATCGGCGAAATATGTAGGTAACTTAAAAAATAATTATATCTGTCTGGTCGTGGGACGACAATCGCATAACACACGCCGCACCGTTCATTTCACTCGGCGGGACCCGTGGGAGCGAAGGACCCGCGGAAGGAAACATAATATTTTCGACAGCGCGAATCTGAGTCGTTTCCACTTCCTATCTCTGTTTACCTACCACTGCGTGGGTAATCTTGAACAGCCGCTGTGATGCAGGTAGACGACTATAGGTACAGTGGGCTCAGTGGGCGATTCTCGTTAAACGCTATTATATAATAGTATACTGATTGATTTTTTTTTTCGTCGAGCGCCGCAAAAAATATTATAACACACGAAGTCTACAGTGGCCTAAACGTGATTCATCCGTGTGCAGAGGGAGGGGAGGATCAATGATAAATAAAAACCTAGACAATAGTTATGTACGCGTTATGTCAGACATGGGAGTAGCTGCGGTAATGAATATATTATTATAATCACCGACCAATATATTTTCTTTCAAACAATAATAATTATATTGATAAAAAATTTGACTCTTTATAAATAATAAAAATATTAAAACATAAAATCGAATTTTGTTTAGTATTTAAATTTTTTTTTTTCTAAGAGGAAAATTTATAATTTCAGGAATTTTTAAAGCAGGCACCAATTCGATTATAAAATTAAAAAATTAATAATAATAGGTATAATTCTAGGGTGTCTTAAAAGTTAAAACAAACTATTATATTGGTTTTAATCTAAATTGATAAAAATAGTTTCTGAAAACTAACTGCATCAGTTTTCAATAACACAAATTTCATAAACACCTACTCGAAAATTCCCTTACACAATTGTATGTAGATTTTCAACCGATGTGGTTGGAATAATTTCTCAATGTATTGAATTTTTTTAACGCTTTGGAAAACTAATTTTCAAGTTGGGATTAATACAGTAACTACACCTTCTGTATTTAATTCGTTGTAAATGTTAAATCAAATTAAGTAACAGAAAAAAAAGTTAAATTTTACGGATATGCTTAATCATTAGTAGTAGCGAACTAAAATTCGTTTTATATTTTATCGTCGATTATAATATATTTGTTATTTTTTTTTTTTATATATATATACATTCCCTGGTAAAAAAAAAGGTGGTCAATAAATAAATTTACTTATATTAACGGCATCAATATTATTTGACGCAATCCTGTTGAAAATTGGACAATATTCCGTTTTAAAAATGGGACTTATATGATTTAATAATCATTACAATACACACCAAGACAATGCGTTTATTTGTCACAATTATTAAATATAAAACGGATATGATACCGTCGACATTTTTTGATATTTCATTTTTATTCATATAACATAATATGCATTTGTTTTCTTTCTCAGGAACGAAAAAGATGGAGTACAAGACCAGACAGTGGCACGAGAAATGTTTCAGCTGCGTTGTGTGCAAGTCGGCCATCGGCACCAAGAGCTTTATACCAAGGGAACAGGAAGTTTACTGCGCCACTTGCTACGAGGAAAAGTTCTCTACCCGCTGCGTTAAGTGTGACAAGGTACAGTGTCTACAATAACAAATTATATTGAAGCAAAGGTTCAATTTTCACTGAAACTATGCGACACACGCTCTAAGATTCATTTTTGCACGTCACTCATATTATATTAATATTTAAAATACAGCGAAACCTCCTCTAAAGGACACACTCAAATAGTGGGAACCTCCTTATAGTGGAAGTTTTATTGGGAACCAACCTGCAAACTTTCAACAGTTTGAACCCGCTGAATAACGGACACAATTTTAGCGACTTTGAGTGTCCGGTACTTAGAGGTTTCACTGATGTATATTATGATGTAAAACTTATTCTCTCTCTCGATCATACTATATGATGACCCGAATAATTTAATTTCGATTCGGTAGCACAACAATCAGTCACATAACAATATTATATTATAGTATTCAATGAATGTCATTTTTTGAATGCGTACCAATTAAATGTGTATACATTTTTTTTTCATTACGGTTAATTTAGGAAAAAAATTTATGGGTGCAGAGGCGGTAGCATGGTGTACGTGCAACGGGTATAGAGCGAAGAAAGTAACTGATCTTACATTATAACATAATGAGTACTTGTGTGTTTTTCGACTTTATTCTTTACCAATATTTATTTTTATTTTCGTTACCATAACAGCAGGTAGTTAACCACCAAATTGTATCGGTGTAATACGATGGCTATATTTGGATATATTGGTACGATTGAGCGTATTTTGTTGACAAAATGAAGGATATGTAATTATGTATTTTATACTCTTAAAAATGAACGATTGTAAGCAAAAATGAAAGATACGTTGCCAAATTATGACTTGATTAACTTTTATTGATTTTGCTTTATAGCACAAAAATAAATTACAGCAATATATTTAGTTTACCCATTTATTCAAATTAGTTCATAAAAAAATATTAATGGCCACCATAATACTTATAAGTACAGTATTTAAAAAAAAAACAGCATACAAATGAATTTAATTCATTTTCATTTTCGTTTTCTGTCATTGGTAGTTGGTAATCTCCTCTTAAAATTTGGGTTGGTCGGGTAGTTTTTTCTAAGCTATGGATTCCATCGAAGAAATACACAATATAATATACATAATATAACAAAAAAATTGGTGGATGATGACCGTGGATTTTTAAAAATTGCATTAAATTTGCCTATACAAAACCCCTTAAAAATCAGGTGTGTGTTGTCATCGTAAATATTCACAATAATAATTTATCATAATATGTACATTATACCCACATAATATTATTATATAGCTAATCAACTGTTGTTTGTGTGTAACAGATTATCACTAGTGGCGGAGTGACATATAAAAACGAACCTTGGCACAGGGAATGCTTCACTTGTAGCCATTGCAGCACGTCGCTGGCTGGACAGCGTTTCACATCCAGAGACGAAAAACCATTCTGTGGAGATTGTTTCGGAGAGTTGTTCGCCAAAAGATGCACTTCATGTGTAAAACCGATTACAGGTACGCAATCCGTAACAAAATTCGTGTCATGTAATTGAAAATGTTCCTGAGGAATATAAAAGAAACATAACATTGCCATAAATTATTTTTATCCTACTCTCATTTTTATCACTAGAAAGTATTAAGTGATATATGATAAATTAGGACATAATGAATTATAAATAATACAATTCCTATATCTCAAATAGGTATAAAAATACCAAAAAAGTGAAATTACAAGCAAATATAGATAAAACAATATTACAATTAAGTCTGCTGTATAATATCAAGTTGACAATAGTAGTTGTCTGCAGCCATGCAAAGATTGTAAATGAAGATCGGGTCCGCGGTATTAATTGTAAAAACTATGATTGGAAGCTGGTTTAAACACATTTAATATGTTATATATACTGGTATTCAGTATTATTAACGAATAATAAATTACATGCACTTGTTTTCAATAACTGACGGTGAGAACTATTTTAAAATTGCATTATTACTCTGGATTAGTAACGGTTGGAGGGTAAAGCTCTTCATTATAAGACATAAAGTTCAATCACCCGTTGATATGATTCGCTATTTGTGCATAAATGGAAATTCGACTTATTATACAGGGTGATTTTTTAAGCATGCTTACCCCAATTTTTTTTTAATAGAAGTTACCTATATTTATTCAGATTCTGATTTTTAGAATTTTTCAAGTATGTCCAAAGACCATATTTTCCAATTTCTGATATCTTTTTGTACCAATTAAGTACCGTATCTTATGGCGATACAAACTTCTATTTTCACTCAAATGAGAAATGAGAAATATATAGGAAAAAAACATAATATTATATTTACTATGTCTAACGCGAGTTCTATCCCACAGGAATCGGCGGCACTAGATTCATCTCGTTCGAGGATCGCCACTGGCACAACGATTGTTTCATCTGCGCCGCCTGCAAGACCTCACTGGTCGGCAGGGGCTTCATTACCGACGCCGAAGACATCATTTGCCCGGAATGCGCCAAGCAGAAGCTTATGTAAACACGGCGCCGCACATAATCGACACGACCACCTGTAACTCCGCACTCTATCGTATGACTATATAATACGTTATGTCTTATCAACGCCGTCTTAAAGTCACTATATATTATTATAATAATAATTTACATACATAAAATATGCAATACACATTAGATAAAGAAAATATGAACTTATACTGTCGACGACAGACACCTGTCACCTTTTTTATGGCTTACGCGAGGCACCCAATACCCATCACCATACGGTGACGACGCAGCGATGTCAATATTCGTTTTGACCTTCAAATATTATAATATTAATTTTGGTGTTCAAGCTCCGGCACCGGTTCCGAGTTATTTATTTATTTGTTTTTATTTATTCGTACGTTTTTCATGTACCGACACGTGTGCCTTAACGTATATCTAATGTATATCGTATATCACTATAATATAGAAATGTATTAGATATTGATAAATAAAATATATATATCGATGTAAACCCACATAATATTAATAGATAGATTTATATTTATTTATATAATATTATAAAACTAACAAAACAATATTATTATTATGCGTAGATCAAAAGGTACTAAATACTTAAAATTGTTAAAAAAAAAAAATAATTATAATAACAATAGGTAATAAAACTTATGTAGTTCACTAACCCTGAGTTTGAATATTATAACTATCTATATATACATTTATATACCTAAATTATATTTATTTAAATGTAATTTTGATTAAGTTATACACTAGAATTTAAGTTACATAACCACCCTCGTTAATTTATTACTCAAAAGTATTATTATGATTTTTTTTGTGATTAACTAGTCAGGTCTTGTTATTAAAATGTTATTATAAATATTATATCATTATGTATAATATATTATATAATAACAATCTTATGTTTTTCTCCCTTTAGGTACATACTGTAAACTTGTGGCCTTATCTATACCGTCCCCATCCCCGAAGTCCTTCATTACAATATTATCTATTTTTATAGTATAGGAGATGTTAGAAGCTAGAATACTATGCGAGGCATATTTTACAGTGAATTATATCGCTTAATATTATTACGTTTTTATTGTCAATATAAAAATCGAGCACAGTGCTGTGAAACGTTTCACCTTATACATTTTAATCAAAAAATCAAATAAGGTGGGCTAGTAAATGTATACCTTACACATATACATAGATATAATATAGAATTATATTATATAGATAGGTAATGTGTAATCGATTTAACTAACCCAAAACTCGGCTAACCGAATTCTCGAAATCTGTTTCGACTCATACTCTTAACACTTAAAATTTACTATAATAATAATTATTATTATTTGTACACGATATTATCTGTGTTAAATATATCGTATGTAGTCTATTTATTTTAGTAATTAAAATTATATTGGAGTTAATTGTCGAATATTTTTATTGTAGTAATTTTTATAATAATGCAAATACTATAACTATAGAAGTTATTACAGTTGAATCATTTGGTGCTATGATAATAATAATAATAATATTAGTAACAGTAATTATTACAATACTGCTATCGCACACTAATCGCGTTGTTTTTATAAAAACAATTTAGTGTAGACTTAAGATATTATATTTATTTTTTTTTTGGAAATGTATACATTGGAAA
This sequence comes from Macrosiphum rosae, assembly GCA_016617965.1. Classification (NCBI taxonomy): domain Eukaryota; kingdom Metazoa; phylum Arthropoda; class Insecta; order Hemiptera; family Aphididae; genus Macrosiphum; species Macrosiphum rosae. Next base: position 37,479 of record WHPZ01566372.1, read on the forward strand.
ATTTTTAAAATCACATTTTATGAAAATATATTACCTATGTTATCTATTGTTGACTCACACAAATCTATTTTATTTTTTATTTTTTATGCGACGTTTTATTTCTAACTAATTTTTGTTTGAGTGAATCAATATTATGTATATTGTATTTATTTTAACATAAGCGCACAAAACACTTAACATTTTCAACTTATGAATTATTTATAATTAATTATCTAAAATAAAATGCTCTGGTTTTAGTGTTGGAATAAAGATTTTTTCATTTTAAAAATCGTTCCAAACTTAAATAGTATATTATTATGGTTTAAGTACACCCGTTGAATATATTTTATTGTTTACTAATATTTATACTATAATAATATATAGTATATTATTTATAAAAATTAAAACAATTTCATAACTTTAATTGTATGGTGTAAAGGAAATGCTGAAGTAAACATTCAGTGAAATTTTCATGTAGCAACAGTTATTCGTTTTTGAATTACAACAAAATAAGGAAATCGCTACATGAGAAATCGAGTGAAAATCCAATGTTGTAAAAATTTGAATTTCAAATGCTCATAAAAAT
>WHPZ01566377.1:0-68391 GCA_016617965.1 Macrosiphum rosae
ATACTAGGAGCCTTCTATTAAATTTTCAAGCTTTCGCAACCAACAAATAAAATTTTATTGATATTTTTAGAAAAAAAACTAAAAAAAAAATGGAAAATGAAAATGTTTCTAAACTGTTCAAAACGAATCATAATATTTCGAAAATTGTATCGTCTATAGAAAATGCAAATATAAACAACCAGTGAAAATTTCATGTATACACGTTCATTTGTCTTAGAGTTACACCAAAAACCAAAATCGATTTTGCGTAAAAATTCCCGTTTTTCCTTAATTTTTATGTTGTTTTTCCCGGCGCTACTGGGAAATTTTTACTTTTGACCCCCCAGAGTACCAACTAGATTCACTTTCCTATCAGAAAAGATACTGTTGAAGAAAATCCAAGCACTATTACTGTCCTAGATGATAGACACAAAAAAAAAAAAACACACACATCATTGTAAAATCAATACATTCATCGTTTCACTCAGAATCTAAAATATGCTCATAATCAAGGTGTGAAAAACATTGAAATTGTGTTTTTGTCACGCCTACACCGAAAGTTCAGTTTTCGATGACACTGAAGCGTTGGAAAGCGACCTTTTTCCGTTCAGTGAGCGGTAAAATGGGAATCCCCAAAAGTCCTGGGCGCGCAAGATACGCGTATTCCCTGCACAACCAGACACTGAAATCTATACCACGGTCCTAACAGAACATACACTTTTGGTTACATCATATAATCAAAATATAACCTCCTGCTTGCATGACGTGTAAACATTTTCCTTTCGTCGAAGAATACGGTTGTTGCATAAATGCATAAATCGTGCATTTACCTTTGCCATGATAAATAGTGATAACTATTGATTAGTGATTACATTTTATTTTGATGTAATAATTATTATTTAAATTGAAATCTATACCACAAAACATAAACTTTTGGTTACATCTTAAGCCGTATCACAGCCACGTCGTGGTCGATCAAATCCTATTATGAATGGACATTGCTTTTTTTGGTATCATGTAATAACCGAGTTGCAACCGTGTATACCAATAATTGACTATAGCTCAACTTTTAAACCATATTGGTTACCAGTTGTAAACATAATAATCAAGCCATAGCACGACACGACACACGATGTAGCTGTGAATCCGGCCTTATATAGTTGCATGATGCGTGACTCTTAAATTAATAAATAAAACCAAATCATTTCTTTTGAAATTATTTACGTAGAATAGTCTGGTTGTCGCATAAATCCCTGCATTACCTTTGCCGTCATCGATGAACTCAGAGGCGCGACCAAAAAATAGTACGTGTGGCTCGTTCGGGATTGCAATTTCAGTCATTGTCGAAACTTTTCGCCCTTGCCACACAATATACTATTGTATTATATATTTGGTCTGAAACAAAACAGAAAATGATGGAAGAGTAGAATTTTAAATCAGGTAATACAGCTAAAAGTAATAAAGTTTTGACGTTGCTATACCTATTACCTACCTATATGGCTACAAGTATGATTGCCATAAATGCAAGCTAGAACCTATTAACGATATAATATGAACAATTAAACGAACAAGTATTTTATTTTTATTCGAAAGCCTTCATTTACCTAAAGTAAAATTGTCTAAAAATAAGATAAATTTGTTCATTATTCGTGGGTCCGTAGGTCACAACTTATAAGAAAGATAAATATTAATAAATACCTAAGTGTAAATTTAGTAAAGTGTTCACATTATTGGGGACATATTATCCATATTTATTTGCATATTAAAATTTATAATATTAATACAGAATAAAATTATATTATATTATTGTATCGTAAAAACTAATTAGGATATTAAATGCAACATCATCTCACAGTGTCGGTTTTAAAGCGCGTAACCGTTTCCGTAATAAACATTTTGTGTTAAATTGTACACTTTAGTCTTTAGGTGTTGAAATATACCTATTAAAATTATTAAATATTCAAAATTGAAGAACGAAAATATTAGACTTTTAGAGAAAATATGAGGTACCTACTGCAGTACTGTTGTTGATAACCGATCCGTAAAGTAATACCTATACCGGGCTATACTATACTAAGATATTATCATCGTATAGGTTTGGTAAAAAGCGACGAAGACGTAATTGGCACTCGCAGGCGGTAGGTTAATTATAGTTGAAAGGTACAAAATAACGACGGTAGATGGTACTGCTGTTTTCGTTCAAAAACATCAACAACAAAAATATTGTGACACTATGACAGTAATAAATCTGAACCCTAATTATAACTATTACATACTAGATTTTTTTTCTATTTAAAAATTTATATTTACAATCTATACGGTATAATAACTAATAAGTGAGTGACAAGTGTGGTGACATATAATAACATTTGATATGAAATAATATTAGTTGTAGAGTAGAAGGTTTTTTAAACATTATCATTATTTTAAATACTTAGCGGAGATTATTTTCACTGAGATTTCAGATTTGTTATTTTGTTCTTAAGCACGGTTTGAGATATATCTTAAACCGTGTTTTTAAGTCTGTTATCACGGCTTCGAGCAAAAAATTCCCTTATCATAATATTATCAACTCTAAGGATGGTTTTCCTTTTAAATATTTGAATTCTTTAGTCTTTATTCGACTTGTACATGATTTTTTAACATTTTTGTTTGCTAGTAGAACAGCTTGGAAGCGTAACACGAAGTTTCTCATTAGCTGTTCTTGCGCAAATAAAAAATACATATGTTTTTATAAGCGTTTAAAGATTTAATTTTGAAAAATTGGATATTTAAAAGAAAATTATCTATTTTCCATTAACAAATTTATTTGTTTTAATTCAAAAAACACTAATAATAGTATGGAATAAGTATATTATGATGTAATTGATATATATGTGATGTTTTCTGCAAAAATTAGTTAAATATACCATATTAGGTGCCAAAATAAAAATAAATTTCTAATGTAGCAATATAATTAATAAATTACAAAATTATAAAATATCTTTAGAAATAATATTATAAAAGTTGACAAACCCTTTTCACTCAGAATCCTTTTTCTTGGACAATCATTTATCATTGAATTCAAATTTAACACATTCATTAGGAACAAAGATCCACTCAATACGAAGTACATTCAAAATCAACAATACAGTAGAATGACATAGGTAGCCATTTTTTTTTTTGTTATTGAATTTATTACATACCTATTAATATTATAATTTATTTTTGGTTATGAAACTTGCTGTTACTTTTCACTTTTTATAAACGCTACAGCTACAATAATTCCTCTCGTTAACATTTAAAATTCTACAAATGATGCTTTTTAATAATGAGAAACAGATATATTTTAAATTCAATTAATTAAGTATAAATATAAATATTCGCATAGGTACCCATATATTAAATAGGAGGAATATTCTTTGAGAATTGAATTGTTATAGGTAAAAACATAATAGATACTTAATTATAGTTATTAGCAAGGCTGGGCAAGTTATTGTTTTTTTTTAACATAGTTAAGTTAAGTTAATATGCAAAAATGACAAAAAGTTAAAAGTTAATTTAACTATAGGTTAACTCAGTTAAGTTAAAAGTTTATACATACTTATTGTTAATTTTTTATTAAGTTAAAAAAAGTTAATTTGCTTATACAACTCTAGCGTACTTAATTTTTTATATTTTCCAACCCAAAACTAAATTATAGACTATATAGTGTTCTTACTTTATACAGTATTTCCATCTAAATTAGATTCGAATGATATACATTTTCAACTTTAAAAAATTTACAGTAAATATTTTTTGACATAAAAACGACATAGACTGTAATAGTAAAATATAATGAAATTAAAAACAAAATAAATTAACTTAACTTAATTCTTAAAATTAAAAAGAGGATAAAAAAAAAATTAAATATAGTATTAATTATTTTTTAAATATTCTATAAATACTAAATAAAAGTATTTTGGTTTTAGGCAGTCAACCTATTTAAACTGATTAGTGATTAAGACATATTTAATTCGTTTCAATACAAGGACTTAGGACCGGTTGAATAAATTTTTTATAACTCAGACTAGGTCAAAGTTTTCGGAGAAAATCAAAACAATTAGGCTTTTGTAAAACAAGTTAAACAACCATCAATTTATTGAAAATACTTAAACAATTTACAATTTATTTTTATTAAATTGTGTAGGTTTTTTTCAATTGTATCTATATATAGTATTCAGTATTTGACAATTACTCATTAAAATTCAATGTATTTTGTATTTTAATTAAATATTTTTAAAAGTATTTCACCAATTCCTGACTTAAACACTTTTGTTATTGTTTATGTTGTAAAATGCACGAGCGCGTAAAAAAACATCTATCGATATGTCTTGAAAAAATTTCACATACCTACTCGTTTCAAGTTTATTGGGTCTGTACGAACTATATAATATTATTAACGGTGTGTCGGTGTACATAGCCATGTTAGTTATTTTAGTTATAAATGATGAATAATAAAAAAATAATAATAATAATATCATCAATATTAAACTATACATTTTTCTTTATTAATCTAAAACATAAATAACATAATAAGTAATAACTATAATCTAAACATTTTTTTCTACCGGACGATTCGGGCCAACCGTCGAGTAGAAACGCCGGTTTTGGACGTCAGGGAATGTCCGACTTGCAGACATACTGCACTGAGGACGACGAGAGGACATTTTTCGGCGGACTGTCGGACAAGGACACCTAGAGGCCACCAAGCCACCACCTTGGGGGTTCTCGTTGGGCCGCGACGACGGCGCGAGGTGTACTACAACAAGCGGCCTACCCAGGCCGGCAGTTCTCTCAAGAGGAGGATGCTCTGGTGCTCGACGGCGATTTCTATGGCTTGTAGCGGCGGCAGCAGCCTGCACGGGATCGGGAAGCGGCAAGTGGAGGACGAGTCTGGAAATCAGCCTTTGGCGGAGGACCACCACCACGGAAATGCTACCGGCGTCCGCGAAACCGGCCCGAGTGTTCGTTCTGGGGTCAGGCAGGCGGCCGGCCGGGCGGTTCGGACTAGATAGCTTCCGGTTGTAGATCGAGGTGCGGCCCGTGCGTGCCGGACCCGGAGACAGTGACATGAGGAGGAGGAAGAACTTTCGGAGGTGTCGGTGAAACTGATAAAAGGGTAAGATGGTTTGATGGCGATGGCAGGTATGCTGAAATTGTAATTTTACGAAAATTATTAACAATTTTGACGATTTTTCGACATACTGTTATTTGGTATACTATATAATGAGTCGCAACATAAATACTGTTATGCTTATAACTTACGTTATAATATCATATGTGGTTTTGTTGTCTGTTTGATTGGTAATTGGTAGTATGGGTAGTACCTATTTGATTTGGAAGTATAAATTTTCAATTTCTTGGAACTGCCAAGTCTCTTCTTACCCCGTTCAGTTTCATCGTCACTCCGTTTGTTCCTCCTCAACTTCGACTCTGTTGTCACCATCTCCCGGTCCCAACACCTGCAACTCTGGCACGCGCACCTCGATATCTGCAGTAAGCTTTCTAGTCCCGTTCGCCCGGCCGCTTGCCCGCCCCGACCACAGCAGAACGAACACAGTCCTCGCTCACGGGCGGGCCGGTTTCCCGGACGCGGGCAGCATTTCCATGACATTATACCTTGGGTGGTTTTCCGGCAGTGGCAGATCTCCAAACTCGTCCTCGCTGATCCCGATCCTCTTCTGCGGCTTCTCCAAATGCCACCGCTGCACGCCATATTTTTTTTTATCCATCTCCGCTGTCAAGCACGCATCCTCCTCTTCTGCCGCCAGCCGTTCGGCCGCATATTACGTTGTAGTACACCAATACCCTAAGCCGTCGTCGTGGCCCAACGAGAACGTGGCCCGGTCACCGCAGAGGAGGCCGACCGCGTTCCTTCGGGATCGGCCTCGTGGTGTCCAGGTCGGACAGCCCACCGGTAGTCCTCTCTTTTTGTCCTCAGTGCAGTATGTCTCGTTATACATGGGCGCCAATCCAGTCTGGCGCCACTCCAGTTCCTGGACATTCCCCGATGATTCTATCTAACTCAACTTGCGTTTCTCTCTAAGTTCGTCCGGCATTGCTTTGTGAATAATTAATTTTAAAAACTTAAATATAAATAAACAAATCTTGTTACTATGGTCCAAGATATTATTATTTATAATATTATGGCATTATTTAATATATTATTTCGTTTTTAGCATTTAAAACGGAAAAGTTGTTTATTCAATTATAGCCAAATGACTATAATATAGTTGTGTATGTATACGATACCTATTAATGTTATACCTATCTAATAATAGTATCTAATAAATTATAAGGTTTAACTAAAATCTGCAGATATTATTAATATGATAATGATTAATGAACAACGGATATAGATAATAGACATAAGCTCAATTAAGGAGGCTGGAGTAGTGGAGTGGGTATGCACTCTCAAAAGTTACGCATAGCCTCCCTAACTCCTAAATTAATAATTCTCTGAATTCACATGATATTACATTAATATGAATAAATAAAAAATTTAATTTACTTGAATTTTTTTGTCATTATCAATATGCGGTTATAATACAGTTACAACATAAAAAAGGTTGGCAAGTGGGTGTCGCTCTGCTGTACAAAAGGTTACAAGTGGGTCACTGTAATGGATGGTGTTAAATTTGAATTCAATGATATAATATCATTGTATAAGAAAAACGGTTCTGAGCGAAAACGGTCAGCCAGCCTATGATATTACTAAGTATATTTGATGATATTATTGTGAATAAAGTAATTTATATTATAACCTATTTACGTGGAACCTTGATTTAAATTTTCAATCTCTAGTTATAAAAGTTAAACTTTTTAACTACAAAATAATTACTAAATTTTAAATTTCATAAATTTTGTCGAAATTCGAACTTTAAATGCTTATAAAAAAAAATTATGCCTATGCATTTTTAATATTTTTCATCTGCTATTGTAACAATATATCAGAAGCTTTGCATTACATTTTCACGCCTTTTTACCCAATAAACAAAATTTTATTGATATTTATAGAAAAAAAAAAAACTAAAAAAGTTGAAAACTGAAAATGTCCGTAAACAGCTCAAAAAGAGTCAAAATATTTTCAAAATTATATGGTGTGTAGAAAATGTTAATATAAACATTCAGTGAAATTTTCAAGTATCTACAGTCATTCGTTTTTTAATTACAGCTAAATAAGAAAATCGTTACATGAGAAATCTAGTGAATATCAAATGTTGTAAAATTATAAATTTTAATTTGTCTTTCTTCTAGAAATTTTTTTTTTTGATAAAGTTAGACAAACTTATGAGGAATCTTGTATTACATTTCAAATCTTAGATTTTAAAAGAAAATTTTTAACCAACAAATAAAATTGTATAGATTTTTATAAAAAAAAAAGCTGAAAATGTCCGTAAACAGCTCAAAGTAAGTCAAAATGTTATGGTGTATAGAAAATGCTAATATAAACATTCAGTCAAAATTTAAATTTCATGTACTTACGGTTATTTGTTTAAAAGTTGCACCAATAACCAAAATCGATTTTCTCGAAAACAGATTTTGCGTAAAAATTCCCGTTTTTCCTTAATTTTTCTTTTGCTTTTCACGGCGCTTTTGAAAACTACTTTTGACCCCCCAAAGTACCAACTAGATTCACTTTCCTTTCAGAAAAGATACTGTTGAAGAAAATCTAAGCACTTTTACTGTCCTAAAAGGTGATGATAGACACAAAAAAAAAATAAAAAAATAAATAAAAAGACACATCTTTGTAAAATCAATACATTCATCGTTTCACTCAGAATCTAAAATTAACTCGTTAATTTCACGTTAATTAAAAAAGAAATTTAGTAAGTTAACAGTTAAGTTAATAAAAAGCCAAAAAGTAACTAGTTAAGTTAAAAAGTTAAAATAAAATTAACTTTTCAACTTAACTTTAACTTTTTAACTCGTTAATGCCCAGCCTTGGTTATTATAGTAATTTGTATAATATATTGTGTTCAAAATGAAAATACTAAAATTATATTTATTTAAATAAGTGGTTCAAAATATTTATTCTATTGTTTGTGATAATGACCTGTTTACGTTTTATTGTACACGTTAACAAAATATTTAGTATCTATTTAGAGTCACGTAATTATTTACATGTTTTAATGTTCTTTTAGGCTCTTAAATATATTGTGCGGACTTTAATTATAAATCTAGGACAAATAAATAATGTAAAATGTTAATATTTATTTTAATTATTCATGTACTATTGTACTATGTTTAGGTACTGCTGGTTAGGTTGTTGTAAACCTGCTGGCCCAAGTAATTTTTCTGACTTGAGACGATAATAGTTTTTTTATTCAATATTTTCGTTTATATACCAATTTAATTAGACACCTAACCTACCTTGTACACAAAATTATTTTCATTTAATTTAATTTAGATATAATCACAATCGATCTTTTTATCGTAATTTAATTTTAAATAGGTATTGGAATACAGAACACCTAGTGGAATGAATAGTTAGAGAAATGTATAATAGACAAAAATATAGGTGTTATGAAATAATTGACAGTGTAAAACAAAAATACATAAATAAGCATTTCTGCATTTTTTTTTAATATAAATGATATGTCTTCGGGCTGGGTACAACAGATATTTTTATTTTCTAACCGATTTTGTGTAACGCTTTGTTTATCATTATCACCAATTATTCACTATAAAAACGAATAAAGGTTAGGTTTGAGGTAGTTTAATTTCTACGTTATTTGCTTTCAAAAAGATAGCAACGCCGAGTTAACCTTATTAATTTATCATAAGTCATAAGACATTTAACATACAATAAAATAAAATTATATAAAGTCTAAAAAATATTTTCGACTGTAAAAAGTAAATACTGAGAGTTTCGTGTAAGTACGATAATTAAAAGACATGCAAAGATTTATCTATTTCTTAAATTATCTGTTTTAACATTTCACCACAATGGCATAAATATTTGATTTCGATGACACTGTTTTGATTTTAGTAGCACACGTGGTTTTCGATTATAAATATTATAGACTATATTATGTGATAAATGTATAAAATAATATTATTATGTAGATTGTATAGGTACATGTACAATATGTCATAACTTATTTCATGTATTTAGTTACCTATAGGCTATAATGTAAATTGAGCAAATTTCTTTTTAATCGTTCGTTTATACTTTATGTTTTTATAGTATAACGAATCGAATTGCATAAAGTGTTTATGCTTATATTATATTTATAATTTATATGGAAAATATTTAACTATAGCTTTGGTTATGATTACACAACAAAATCGCTCAGGAATTTGTAGAAAAATATTTTGTTTTGTGTAATATTATGAACATTTTTTCTGTTTTTGTTTTATTACGATTCATGCTATCAAATTTTTAATAACACTTCAACGTACATACTATAGTTAGGTATATAGTTACTAGAAATACTAACCTAACCTATTATATGTGTTCGACTCACGGTCATTACGGTAAGTAATTCAATATAAGATACTAAGTTATAATCGATAACATTTTACACTCTGTAATTGTTTATTTTACACGAAAAATAAAATCTTATATAACTCGTGTTATTGGACACCTGTTGCCCTGTTATATACCTACCTACTTACCTATTATTCCACAGTTAGGTATAATATGCTTATTAAATTTGTTCCATTCGACCAGATTCTGAGTACAACAAATAAACAAATATACCATCAAAGTATTGATTCTAACGTCGTTTCTCCACGGTTCAACGTACGTACTACCTTATATACAATATCCACGTGTACTAAATTATAAGAGCACAAATACTTTTTTTTTTTTAATTGACGACCAACACTGAATTTGATAATTATTTGAAAATTGTTCGTTATACTAATAATGTTTTTAACAACTTTGAGCCTACAGTTGAATACATTTACGTACATAAGGTGGTAGTGGTGGGACGAGTCAAACCTATCTTAAACATATGACATAACAATATTACATGATATATAATAATATAATAGTTGGGGTAAAATAATTTGACAAAATCAGCAAAATATATATAATGGATTCAAGTCATTCATTATACCTATATCTAAAATACTTAAGGTATTGACTTCAAAATCAAAAATTTTGATTTTGTATTTTAGAGTTTACTAATTGATTTATTTATTTCGTGTGGTGTACTAACACCTACCATATATCTAGTTATAATTATTAATCAAAATCACAAGTAAAAGTCACAGTAATCTCAATACCTAAATATCACGATCAGAGTTAAAATTAAAAATGTTTTGCATTAAATGTTATATAACTTATATAGATCATAAGTCCATATCGAGTAATTTAATCCATTCTATAGCTTCCGGGGTGACGTGATGGATACCAGTCAGGTCTTGATAAAAAAAAAAATAGTATTTTTTGGCACTATGACGTGATTCATAAAGTTCACAAATTACCCAAAGACTAAAATCTTCACCAGACTATATTGTATACAGACATAAAATAATGACAGTTGAGTTAAGTATCGAAATACTGAATTCGATGCATAAGTGCCCTGTGGGGTGGCCGAAAATAAAAAATACATGAAATATTTATTAGATATACGTCATTATTACGTGTAATTCGTGAAACATAATAAATAATTATATTATACGAGTGTCAAAGTGTGAATACGAAAAAAAAAACTAACATCCACTGGATGGAGTGTAAAAACATTTTGTTGATAGGTATAATATAATTATTATTATTATTTTAGTCACACGGGGCTGGAGGTGACGTGAAGTACAGACCTGAAAAAAAATAACAATAATAATATTATAATACCACATCGTTCCGGTAGGCATACATATTTACTATATTACGTATATGTATTTTTACGACGGTCGTTGCGATAATGTCATTATCGGTCCGTCGGTCGTCTGCGCATCGCTATAGCCGAATTATTGCAAATAATTTCGTTTGTCATCGTCGTCCGAATTTCGCGCGTGTGTGTACGTGTGTTTGTGCGTGTGTCCTGATTCCCGTGCGGGCCGCGGGACACGCGCGAGCCGGCGAGTTCGCTACCGGCAGTGTCCATTTATCGGTCGCCGCCGTCGCGCATGGCGCCTAACCCGTTCACGGCCAGGCTGGCCGCCCGAATCGCCATGTCGTACGGGCCCAGCGTCAGCTACATAATGCTCATCCGCGTGGCCATACTGTTCTTCCGGCCCGACATCGAGGACGTCGACCACCGGCTGACGGACCGCCGGATCGCCGAGATCAGGGACAAGTACGACTTCGTGGTGATCGGCGGCGGTTCCGCTGGTTCCGTTATGGCCAATCGCCTGTCCGAGAACGCCAACTGGACGGTAATGAAATAATATTATATAACGACTCCTCATAATCATAATATCGCGTATAACGATTGAATGCTTTTGTTGTATGAGCAAAAACATTTTTCAATAAAAAACCAAACAATTTTAAATAATTATAATAACTGGTAGCGTGTAAAAATCCTTCATGTTAGGTAACATTTTTTAAGCATCTATACGACGATAACCTTAATCAACGATCAATGAGAGCACATGTGATGGCCAATAAACAAAAAAAAAAAATCAAAACCGTATTCTCGCTAGGACATTTATTATTATAACTGGTAGGTACCAAAATTGTTTTGAAATGGTTGGGGAAATGTTTTTTTTTTATTAAATAATTAAATAAATACCTATGAAAATTTACATTTTGTAAAATTGAAAACAATAAGTAAGTTTTATGCAATTATAAAAAACTTGAATATGTGATGGGATGTGGCCAGATAGGATGAAAAAAAACTGTTCAACTTAAAAGAAAGTGATTAACCAGTAAGGCAGTAACGACTTAAAACATTTTACTGACCAGTGACTAGGTGCTGTAACAAATTACAATAGGTACGGTGAATATCCAAAAAGCCCGATAAATACTATAATAACTGTATATTATTGTTGTATAAACTATAAGTTATAACTTATGATATTTTAATACCTATTGTAACCTGTCATTTATAGTTGTAATGTTTTATATTGTAAGGGGATTATATTATGACGAAACCGGTAAACTGTCAGGTGACACCATCGCAATCGGTTTCGTGTAGGGTATATAGGTACATATTATAATAAATAATACTTATGTTTATATTTACAATACGATTATCGAATGGATAAAATATTTTTCTAGTGATTTTAATGGTCAAACGAAACACCACTATCACAAAATGGAATCCGAGTCGTATTATACACGATATAGGTTGTGTATATTATATACCTAGTGTCAAATGTCAACGCGCACCTATCTTTTTAAACATTGCGTGTTGTGATTGTTTAATGTGATTTTTAAGTAGATTTTTTAAAATTTCTTTGAGATATTAAGTATATTATATAATAAAAAAGGTATATTTTATACAGTATGATTCTTAAAAGTTTTTTTTTTTTGTAAAAACATAGTAAGGATACCTAGGTAGACACCAAGACCAAGCAATATCATGTAGTTTGAATGCAAATACAATTTCGGGTGTTCAATATAATTATTTGATTTTGTTGAGATGCCCATACAATTGAACTCTATATAATCTACATTTAAATTACATTAGGTAAAGGTAGAACGTATTTTAATTTAATTTATTCTTTTCGTTAGTGTTTGTATCATGTCATTTTTAAAAATTGCTTTATTGTTAATTGTTTATAGTGAATTTATTCAAAGCAATGATAACAATTAGTGATATAAATATATGAGATAATAATCCTTAGTTTTATTATTATTAGTCATTACAGTAATTTATTATGTACAAATAAAAATTATGTTAAACGACAAGACGAATGAAATATTGTATTTTTATTTCTTGTAAAATTAATTTAAGCTTCAGTAAATTTATTTAAATTAATCATATAATTAAAAGTCTGATACCTAGTTATAATATCAAATAATAAACATAGGAACTTAATATATTAAACGATTAAAGTTAAATTTATTGTATTTTAATCAACCGTTTAAACGTTATTTTATATAACAATAAAATATTATAAAGTTCTATAAAATGGTTTTATATCTTATTTTTTTTTATATATATTTTTAATATGTTGTGATTAATAATTGTATAGAATATTGTAAATAAACTCATTACAATTTAAAATTATAATTTATCAATAATCACCAAAAGTATACCCATCTATATTACACTTTTTATTTACATATAGGTACAATTATTATACAATTAAAGTATAACTGTGAAATCGAAATTTTTATATTTGAATCATCTTATTACAAAATATAGTACTATTATAACATCAACATAATATTACATAATAATAGTTCAAATTATAAATGATACAGATATTTCAGAATAGAAAAATTCTAAAACCATCGTAATTATTATATTGTTTTAATTCCAATGCGTTAAATTATTATTGAAACAATATAATCGTATACAATTTTTAATTGGTAAAAATGAAATTTAAAATATTACAATTAAACACTGTCTATAGTTGCATATATATGCGATATATGAATCGATCGTATGTAATGAAAAAAAAGGTATCTAGAAAGTAAACGAATACTATAACAATTAACAAGTAATAACAATCGTTCTTGTTTGTTAGGTTCTATTAATAGAGGCCGGAATTGACGAACCGGCATTGTCAGACATACCATTGCTGTATCCTTCCCTCCAGCGCACGTCTGTTGATTGGCAGTACAAAACAGAACCCAGTGATTCGTCTTGCTTGGGCTTCAACGGGAACCAATCTAGCTGGCCCCGAGGCAAAGTCATCGGGGGCAGCAGTGTCCTGAATGCCATGTTCTATGTCAGGGGCAACCGGAAGGACTACGACGCATGGCAAGACGCCGGAAATGAGGGATGGGGTTACGAGAACGTGTTGCCGTACTTCATCAAGTCCCAGGACATGAGGATACCGGAGCTCGTGGATTCCAAGTATCATGGCACAGGAGGATACCTGAGCGTAGAGCATTTCCGTTCGCACTCACCGATCGTGCACAATTTTTTGGAGGCCGCCAAGGAATTTGGTTATGATGAAGTTGATATAAACGGTCACAGTCAGACAGGATTTACGCGATCTCAAGGTACTATTATAATATAACTATATGCGGTTGGTACCAGATGAAAAATGTATTGTATATTTCATTTCCGATATTTATTATTACTCATATAGGTTTTATTTTCATATTAAAATACTTTGACCAATACATACGAGTATACGACAAGATGATTTGTAAAATTGACGATGTTTATGATTTTAGGAACTCTAAGAGAAGGGTTGAGGTGCAGTACGGCCAAAGCGTTTTTGAGGCCAATCAAAGACCGTCCAAACCTTCACATCAGCTTACACACGCATGTTTTAAAAATCGTGATCGAGAACGATCGAGCCACGGGCGTGCTGATATCCAAACTGGGGACAATACCGACGCTGGTGAGAGCCGAGAAAGAAGTGGTACTGTCGGCGGGTGCAATTAATTCGCCCCACCTGTTGATGTTATCCGGTATAGGGCCTGCTGATAAGATACGTAAGGCCGGCGTTGAAATCACCAAACACATACCCGGAGTGGGACAGAACCTGCAAGACCACATTGCGATGGGTGGGGTCACATATTTGTTCGATTCACCCGATGAATCCAACCCCCTCGGTCTGGGCATAGTCTTGCCGAGAGTGTTGACGCTCAACTCATTCATCCAATTCTTCAGGGACAAAATGGGACCACTCTACAGGATACCACTTGGCGAAGCAATGGGTTTTGTAAACACGCGGTAAGTGAGCTTTCGATTTGAGAATTAAAGATAAAAAGCTTTTATTATTTTATATTTTATTTTTACCGTTACAGCTACAATGATGATTTCGACTGGCCAGACGTTCAACTTTTTATGGCAACGGCCGGAGACAACGACGATGGTGGTCTATTGAACAAACGAGATGTGGGCATCACCGACGAGTACTACGATCAAGTTTTCGAACCCATACTATACCGAGACGCATTCACGATAGCACCGTTGGTGCTGAGACCGCACAGCCGAGGCTACATAGAGATCACAAGTTCTAACCCGTACGCGGCCCCAAAAATCGTGCCAAACTACTTCAGCGACCCACGGGACGTCAGAACCATGGTAGAGGGCGCCAAAATTGGATATGCCATCAGCCGTACAGTGGCCATGAGCAAGATCAACACCACTTTACATAACATCCCTACACCAGGGTGTGAGTGTTACGAGTTTTTGTCCGACGAATACTGGGAATGCCAGGCCCGTCATTACACGATGACAATTTACCACCCAGTCGGTACGTGTAAGATGGGTCCGGTGGACGACGAGTATGCCGTGGTGGATGAGCGGTTGAGGGTGAGGGGCATCAGGGGCTTAAGGGTTGTTGACGCGTCTATAATGCCTACGATAGTTAACGGAAACACCAACGCTCCAACGATTATGATCGCGGAAAAGGCTTCTGACATGATCAAGCAAGATTGGGCCGGACACACGCAAACACTTAAGACACGGTATATCAAGAAGACAGTCAGGAAATGGTGGTAAGCCATTGTCCAAACGTTTTTGAATATCGGCTCAACCTGTTTGATAAATACATTTATAAAAATGGAATTTAAATGACAAAATTATTATTGATATTTATGTTTTTTGTACTTATGTCTAACCGGTAACGGCGATTGTTATCTCAATAATATTGGTTGTGCACCTACCAAGGGTATAAATCAGAACCTAGGGCGGTGACAATATCATAAAAAATTACTAAGAACCAACAAAATTGCTTTTTTAAATAACAGAAAATAGATATACGACATAGACAAACGATGTACACATGTATAAGTTTATTATTTACAATTAAAAAAATTACTATCATTTCTCATTTGTCTAGGGGAAGTGACTTGTAACCCCCTTGCACCCTCCAACGGCCCTCTTGGTTACATTAATAAATAAATGTTTACTAATTTAAACATGATAACTATTAAGATGTATATGATAACATAAAATGTATAACATCTGTAAATCGTATATAATTTTCAATTGCTCACACCAGGACCGTATACAGGGGGGTAGGGGTTAAACCCCTCCCCCCCGAAATTTTTAAAGTAGGTATATCTTTATAATATAATATAAATATGTATTTTTAGTTGATTACTTGATGTATTAAAAATATTTTAAACCTCCCTCCCACAAAAAAAAAATTGATCCTGGATACGTGCTTAGCTCACACTTTTTTATTTGTCATTATTTATCTCGGACACTGACATCGTCAAGGATGATTTAAAAATTAATTTTAGTAAATTATTATTTTATATTATAAATACCATAGTATCTTATAACTTAATAGTTAATAGTTTGGTTTTAAGTGTGTAAACTATTTGTTATTTATTTGTAATAATAATTAAAAATATTATATTTATTGAAAAGGGTTAAGTATTACGAATGTTTTGTAACTTTGCAAGTAAATAGGTATACTGAAATTAGTACTGCATTATGTGGGAATTATATGAGTATAATATGTATGATATGATATTATAATAATAAATACATTCTACACATATGTTAATTTTAAAGCGGTATTCAAGAATGTAATAATGCGTATATTTTACTAATGGAACCACGAAGATTCACACTCATCGAATTGAATTTTTCGGGGGTCCCGTGATCACGCCCCATACTTTTTTTAAAAGCCTATTTTTCACACATGTACTCAAAACTGGTTTCTAGAGAACTAGTTAGTCGTTCGACTGGGATATCCGAAAGTAAAAAAAAAAAAACTGTTTTTCTCCTTATGCGTTTTTACTTTCTTATATACCCACTCTGCAGATTATTATGATTATAACACTACACTACTGGACTTGAAACAATAGAGAAAGTTGATTGGCCACGGGACATCTAAGCGCCAAGTCGACATATTATATTTTCAATCGATTAATATATTTTTCAAGACCAGATATCGAGTTCAGTGTAGAATAAATGTTCGGAGCCTTCGGTTATGGCTGAAATGACTGCGTCGGATAATTATATTCGGATCGTCGTCGTAACTCGACTCGTTTCGCTGCTATACTACAGAACTGGCACCTAAATCACGACATACGCGTCCCGCGTCCGAGCGTGTGCTACAATCCGCATCCGCGTTTGTGCGTAAATATCGGTTTTTCTATTTAAATTGGTGCCACACGCACAATTCATAATACAGTTGTTATAATAAATTACACATCACTCGCAGGACTGCCGATCATGACGTCTTCCGGCGGAAGTTGCGAGTGCTCGTGGTCCGACTCGTCGTTCCTGTCCGGTTCGTGTGGCAACACCGGCGGCCTGGCGTTCTTCATGTCTTTGGTGGACCTGGTGATCCGGTCGCAGTGCTCGGTGACGGACCCGTGCCGTCGGGCCACCGGGCGCCGGCAGTTCCCGGCCGGTCCAGTGTACCCGGAGGAACTGGACTTCGTGGTGGTCGGCGGCGGCGTGGCCGGTTCCGTGGTAGCGTCCCGGCTGAGCGAGGTGGCCGGCTGGACGGTGGGACTGCTGGAGGCCGGGCCCGAAGAGCCGTCAGCCACGTCGGTGCCGGCGTTCGCGTCGGCCGCAATGGGCACCGATCTGGACTGGCGGTACCTGACCGAGCCGCAAGGTAACGCGTGCCTGGGCGCGGGCGGAATATGCGCGTGGCCGAGGGGCAAGATGTTGGGCGGCACGGGGGCCATGACGGGCATGATGTACTCGAGGGGCCACCGGCGTGTGTACGACGGGTGGCGTGAATCGGGGGCAGTGGGCTGGGGCTACGACGACGTGCTGCCGTACTTCAAGAAGTCCGAGCGTAACATGGACACCGACATGGTGGAGCCCGAGTACCACGGGTTCGACGGTCCCGTGTCCGTTCAGCGGTTCGCTCACCATCCCGAGATGGCCGAGTCCATCGTGCAGGCCGGCGTCGAGCTAGGCTACAGGACCGGTGACCTCAACGGACACAATCAAACAGGTACGTACAACATTGTAATAGTGACTACCTACCACGTTTTCTGTATTTATTAGTGAGACGTCCGTCAAGGTGTAAATATTATATAAAATAAAAACGATATCATTACAGAGTTGTAGGTATTTGAATATATTATTTTGGAAGAATTTAAAGTTTTGTAATGACTACGTTTCTATGTAATAATATAATAATATAGTCTGTGTGTGTATGTATGTGTGTTTAGGGGGGGGGGGAGTCCTTATTGGTATTACTATAATTTCGAAATAAGCTCAAATAGTGTTTATGGTAATCGATTATTTTGTACGTGCTCGTGATGCCTTGCTGTAGTCCAAATGGTGTAAAACCTGATTTCCCCAAATCCGATGCCATGATCTGTTATAAAATGGTTAATAATAAAGTATACTGTCGGAATTTGTACGCCGGATCCCAACTACCAAAGCACCAATTATTGTATTTCAGTTAAATGATAAACTTCGTGCTATGGCCTATGAGTATATTATACATACAATATTACCATGAATATTACTATGAATATAACTATACATATTTTAGGGGAAATACTTTTTTGGTCTTTATTAATATTTAAAAAATAATGATTCTAATAAAATAAACATTATATTCTAATCTGTAAATTAAAAATATTATAATATTTATAATAAAAACGATTAATGAAAGTTTTGTAAAAAGTAGTTTGTCGAGATATACTGTGCCATATTTTTCTTTTAGATCCGAGTTTATATACTATGTGAATCGCCAAATAATAACGGTACGTCTCGCCAGGACGGAGAAATACGTGTAGGTATAATCTTTGGAATTGGGTCCGTATAGAGTATAGACGACAGTATTATACCTGTCCTATATAGCTATATATTCAAAACAGGTTTATGATTTTTGTCGCATTGCCATTTTATTTAAACATTTTAAATTCTAATTATTGAGATTATCAGTAGAAAATTCGGTTATATTGAAGTTTTTCTGAACTAGTAAAAAATGCATGTTCATATAATGTAAAACTATTCAAATTCGTATACAATACCAACACTGATACACAATGCAACCATGAATAGAATAACTTAACATGTATTAAAATTATATTGATGAGCTTAAAATATAATGTTACAAGTTACAACTTACTATGGTAAATATCATCAAAGAAATAAAAAAGTTGTATATTTCCAAATAAATTTGTATCCGATTGACATAGTCATGAAGTTAGCACCCCACCATCATAAAAATTATCTAAACTAGCTCAAATATTTAGCAAATTAATTGCAAATAATTACAAATTGATTTTTAGAATTTGCAAATCAAGTTCAAAGTCGCAAATCATAAAATAGGTTTGTTGGGTGGGGGGGGGGGCTAAATTCATTCATTCCCACCCCACTTTGTCCAATTCGTTCCAAACCAACGTCCATATTTAGCAAATTAATTGCAATTAATTGACTTCGGCTAAAATTGCATGTACAAAATACATACAAGATAAAATAACAGAATTATGTATATTCATTTCCGAGAATTATAATGAATCGAAATATATATGTCATTTGTCCTAAAACACCGATTTCTCTCGTACCAAATATCATTATAATACCTATAATTTGAATCTATTTCTTTTATTTCATCACGTGAATATGCGAACGTTCAAGATTCCTTAACTATAGCTATAGCGTGTTCAATTTAGATATTTTAGTTGCAATTTTCAAATGCTGACACAAATTTGTATAAAAAGTCACGATAGAAAAACTTAGGTGATGCAAGGTAGTAGGGTTATTACTTATTTAGCACATCTAATTTGAAATATATCATGATTACTTGCTTTAACGATATAAATATTTATATAAATTGGCGTTATCAAATATACAACTTAATCTAATACCTATGAGTTATACCCTATATTATAGTAATTAGTATAATGGTTAACATTACGTTTTATTGATTTATAAAAAAATGTATTTTTTATTTTATTAATTCAATTAAATAAGTATGTTTTATTGGGAGGGAGGCTTTAGATATTATGGGAGAGGAACCACCGACTGGCCTGGAAATAAAAAAACTCAATATATTGGGTTATTTTTAATTAATTGATATTTGGTAACATTTTCACATATTTTATTATAATATGTAATAGCTAAGATATTTTTATTGTGTTTTTGGTAGGTACTAGGTACTTATTAAAGTGGTTATGAAATATAATATAGGTTGCTATGAATTCGCATTAGAAATTCTCAAACGTACGTGCAGTCATATAGTTTGGCGGAAAATAAGTTAAATACCTATAGGTATGTCATAATATGAGACGTCTTAGTATTTATCCCGTTTATACTATTATCGCGCCAGAGGAAATGAACACATTTAATACGTACCCATATGTAACTGAGTTGTCTGTACTTTTACAGTTCTACCTCTACTTATTATACAGTGTACGGCTAACGGGGTACTAATAGTTTTTGACAAGACATTTAAGTAACACCTACGATACCTATACATTCGTATAATATTATGATATTATCGTTTATAATATTATAAACAGTTTATTGGTTGATTTCATCACAGAATTTCACACTATAGGCACAGCTATTATCGATGAAAATATATATATTTAGCCAGCGGTGGTGCACTGAATAGCAACGCGTTGTGTATAGTTGAACATTGGGTTTATTTTTTTATACGTTTTCAAACAAATCCGACACGGTAATATACACTGGTAGTTCGCATACAGTCGTACCTATATAATACGCCATTGTGCGTAATGCGTATTGTGCTGAGAGAATGTAAAAATGTGATTCCAAATATAATGTATATATACTGTTATATAATATACAATCCTATTTTGGAAAATCGCTATAGTCAGATCACCCGTTCCAAATACCGAGGATTATTTTAAGAAGAAAATGTTAATACTTGGGTTGTTACTTGTTTTAGTGTTACATCATGATGTTACTATAGCTAGGATAATATTAAAATATGCTTTTTTTTTAACACGATTGTGAGATTAATCCATCTTTTTGGTTTGTCCGCAGGATTCTCCATAGCTCAGGTGATGGTGCACGGCGGTCTGCGGATGAGCACTTCGCGAGCGTACCTGCGGCCTGCCCACGATAGGCCCAACCTGTTCGTGAAGATCAACAGCCGAGTTACCGGGTTGGTGTTGAACAAGCTAAACAACCGCGTGCAGGGTGTCAAGTACGTGGACCAGTACGGTGAGCACATGGTGCGCGCCCGGAAGGAAGTGATCCTATCGGCGGGTGTGGTCGGTTCCGCGCACTTGCTCCTGGTGTCCGGCATTGGACCGGCTGAGGAACTGCTCCGGGCTGGTGTCACTGTTTTCCAGGATTTGCCGGTCGGTCGGAACCTGCAGCACCATGTGTCTGTCAGCGTCGCTGCCACAGTCAACGCGTCAGAGGAGGCCCACTACCTGACCATGGACGCGGTGTCCGAGTTCTTGGCCACGCGCACCGGCCCACTGGCCAGCACGGGACTCACGCAGACCACAGGATTTTTGACCACCTCATACTCAGTCAACGGGGTGAGTTATATTTTTTTAGGTATAATTGGTTAGATCGTCGTGTAATAGTGGCAACGGCTAACTCGCTGTGATCGATTGTCGATGTGTGCGAATCACTACATAAAACCAATTTGACGATCGACAATATAATATATAGTTTTTTGATATAATTTATATAGGTGTCGTAAAATGGTCAATAAAATATATATTTACGTATGTTAGGTACCCGATGCACAGGTGTACTTCGATGGTCTGGCACCCAACTGTGACAAGATCCCCGTGGATCCAGATGGTCCGGCGTACCGCAAGTTTGAGGGTTCGAGGGCGTACGTGTGGGCCAGACCGACGTACCTGTTGACAAGGAGCAAGGGCTACATCGCACTGCGGACCGGCAACCCGTTGGATGACCCGATCATCCAGCCCAATTACTTCCAAGACCCACGGGACGTGCTGGCCATGGTGGAAAGCATACGGGTCGTGTTGGCACTGATGGACACGCGGGCGTTGAGCAAGTGGGACATGCAACCGGACACTACGCCATATCAGGGATGCTCGCAGCACGTGTACGGCACGGACGCGTACTGGGCGTGCGTGGTGGTCACCGACACGAAACCCGAGAACCACCATTCGGGAACTTGCAAGATGGGACCGATCGACGATCCGGAGACGGTGGTCGACCCGGAGCTCCGGGTACTCGGTGTGGCCAACCTGAGAGTGATGGACGCGTCTGTGTTCCCCACCGGGCCCAACTGCAATCCCATGGCGCCAGTTATAATGGTAGCCGAGAAGGGATCGGATATGGTCAAGCAGACGTGGAGTGCATATGCACACGAGAACAATGTGCCACCTTACAAAAAGCCAAGGACGGCATGATGATAATATTATACCTAGGGATTATAGCGATATCGTGAACCTAACCCATGTGGCCATGTGTATTGTTTGTGTATATATATATAGGACCAATTCACCATTATTTATTTACTTCACATTTTTTGGATTATGTGAAGGTATATTATCGTAATGTATATTAAGTAGTAGATTAGGTACCGAGAACACCAATTTCGGCAAACATTCATTTTTTAACTTTTAAGTGTATATTTATTTGTGTTGAAAAATAAATCCTCAATGTAAAAAGAGTTGTAATAGGTATTTCTCTGAGTAGGTACATAGTACATACTATTAGAATTTATTAACGATTATTACTTTTAAGAGATAAAAACATATAATATTTCATTTCCAAAATCTTTGAGAATTGTATTTATATAGTAGGTATAAATATATTATACCTACGCTTAAATAAGATAGAATGTTTAAGTTATTCAAGTGTTTTTGATTATTTTTGGAACAAAAATATATGGACAAAAGTTAAGATTGTATGAAATAAGAACTAAGAATACAATTCAATATATATTATAAAAATCAAGAATCTAACGGAAGTGAAGTTTTAGGATTAAGTAATAACTGTGGAAAATATTATACTTCAAATATAGGACGTTTACCTGATAAACAATAGATTTTGGAAAAGGAACAACTGGAGTCTAGTTACTAGACTATAAAAGTCAGACGAGCTTGTGGTTTTTTTAAATTAGCTAAGTTAAGTTAATACGAGTTAATAAAAAAAAGTAGTGAACTAAATGGTTGCTTAACTTAGTTAAGTTCAAAGTTAATTTATTATGCATTGTTTTAATTTTAAAAGTTATTTTTTTGTATAAAGACACTAGCATACTTAATTTATTATTAGCTCGAAACTATGTAGGTAGTGTTTAATGTTGTTTATATAATATTTCATTGATGTTTTTCGTCACCAAAAAAAATAAAATTGTCTAAGTATAGCAGCTTAATATTTATAATTTGTTATTATAATAATATATAATATTACGATTCTATATTACGATTACGATATTAAACACGGATCCCAGTATTGCCCATTAGGTACAATAGTTTTCGAATAATGTCAGTCTTCAAAAATAATAAAACTATAGTCTATTTTTAACACTGGTTTCGTGATTACCATTTGTTGGTACTTATTAATTTTATTTCCAATAAGTTAATTTCAACTCAGAAATTCACCCAAAACATTACCTGTAATAATTGTTGACAAGAAAAAAAATCGATTGAAATGTAAAACAAAACTAAATTAATTAACTTATCTTCTTAAAATGAACATTTAATTCGTTGATTTCACGTTAATAGAAAAAAAAATTTTAAGTTAGTATAGGTATAGATAAATATTAACGGAGACCCAAAACTAACTAGTCAATGTCCAGCATTGGTTTTCAACTTTTAAATTTCTTTGAAAAAATGATGGTACTATTTATTATAGACTATAGTCTATAGAGAATAAAATAAATAATAATATATTATACATTTATTATACTTATAATATTTATTTATTTTAGATTCTGAATGGAGCGAGGAAGCTTGTGATTTTACAATGGTGTTTATTTTGTTTTTTATCCTGTATACAAAATTTCTACCAGAAGGAATGCTTCGATTTCAACACAAAGTATCTCATCTTTTAGCAAATTGGATCAAGATGGTACTATAGAAATGTCATTTTTCGATTTTCCCAATAATTATTTAATGCCACGGGAAAAATCACAGACAAATTACGAAAAACCTCTAAAAAGGAGATTTTAATTTCTAACGCTTTGTTTTTTTTTTTTTTTTTTTTTATTGAGCTTGAGCCCAGCAGCTTGGGCCATTGGCTATTTTTTGTTTTTGTTGGTAGGGGGGGCACGTATGTGTTTTTTTGTCAGAATTTTTGATTTAGGCACTCGTAGGTATCTGCCATGCCCGCTTGGGGGATGGTGGCACTTGTTCTCCGGACACAGTGACTTGCCTGAAGAAAAATGCCGCCCATGGCCGAGGTATCGAACCGGCGTCGGTGTACGCCGCAACCGATGCCTTAGTCCACTAGGCCGCTCCGTCCCCCATAACGGTTTGTTTATCACCTTAGAAACGAATAAAAAAAAAATAATAATATAATATTAAGTCAACTTACAGGATATAATAAATAATAACAATATAGGTAAAATATCCAGACTGACAAACCGTCTCCTCTCCACTCAGAATCGTTTTTCTTATACAATGATATTAATATATTATATCATTGAATTCAAGTTCAATCCATTATACATTGACCCACTTGTAACCTACAATACAGCAGAGCGATATCCACTTACTCTCTTTTTTATTTTTATTTTCTATATTTAATAATACATTTATTAATAGTACCTAAATAATATTGAGTAATATTTTATAATATTCTGAAAACGTATTATTTGGAATTTATTGGTATCCCTTGAGTTTTGATTTATTGTTAATCTACCGACTGTAATGTATACTAAATACCAATACACTATACATTTTAATTTAATACCAATATTATACTCAAGTTATTACGCAATATAATACTCACAGTCAATAGTCATTGATTATTATTATTCTTATTCTATCGTTTATCATCTGTCCTTTCTGTACAAAGTTTGTATGCAACATTGATACAATGAATCTTCGTAGTTAAAGTTCATCGATTCATTAATTTGTTTTATCGAAACCGGATCCGAATGCAATGTTATGTATTAAATAAATAACTATTTATAAATATAACAATAATATCACTAAATTGTCATAGTTTTTCGTGGACATTTTGAAGAGTTTGGTGTTTCTCAACGCACGCGGGGGCCGGGAGAAAACTATATCACGTTGTGTACATTCGTATTAACAATAAATAATGATTAAAAACAATTCGGGTCCAGGATGATCATCGGACCGAAACAAATGAGTTCAGTGTAATACGTCCTAGATTTTCGTTTTTCGTTAAATACATTTCGTCATAACAATATAATAACAAAACGGTATAGACTATTTAGGCACACAATGATGAAACGTTAATTTTCGGGCACAATTCCAACAATCTATTTAAATTGTAGTTTGTAAGTTTTTATTGACTTTAAGTTTGACTTGTGATATACAACTAAAAAAGTACTGTATATTACGGTATCTTCTTTTGAAATTATTATTCATTTACAGATTAATATTAACCTATTTTAATGTTTGAACTAACGTACAAATGCAATTTTGTATAATTATATAATATAAGTATTTGGTCGTAATTTATGCATGCACGAATAGTCATCATTAAAATACTTTTACACCACACTTGCAGTATTGTAAATACGAAAGTCGGAATTTATAATACAAGGAAATGTATACTATGTAGTACCTATGTGGTGCTTCGTTACATTAAAAACAATAGTGAAAGTACATGTAATATAAAAATGTATTAAATCATTTAATATTTACTTCATAATGCATAGATATGGAGTATTTAAATAATTATAATCAAAGTTATGGTGTATTATAAAAATATAAAATGACTTTTCAGATTCCTACACAGAAAAAAAAATAATTTTAGTTCTTATGCATTAATCGGCAATCGTACACTATTCTTATACCGATCGTTAATCTGTGGTTATTAAAATATAATACTATAATAGTGTGTAGTGTTTTTCTAAGACATTATCATCAATTTGATTACATATATTATATAAAATTTAAAATATAATAGTTTATTATATCATAATAATATACTAGCTGATCCCGGGCACTTCGTTGTAGTACTAATGATCATATTTCTGAAAATTAGTTAAAAAAAAAAAATTTGAAATTTAAACCTGAATAATACACCATTCGATAAAACCAGCATATCTTTAAAGAGAATTTAGAAATTATTTTCTTTTACTTATATTAAAGAAATATATAAGTGTTAACCACACTCATCTAGTTATCTAGATCAATAAAAATAAATAAAACAAATAGTTGCACTTAGCTCAGACTTGACCTAGGAGTTTTGCTTCAGTGAATATCGATAGTAAATGTCGATATAGTTGAACAATTATTGTGGTGAGCCACACATCGACTGCCGACTGGTAAGTTATATATGTAGTAAATAGCCTTGATTAAAAAGTAAAAAATCCCTTAAACGATAAAACTCAAAAATATATTATGATGTGTCAATGTGTGACCTTCAGGAGAAACTTTAACAGAAATAACTGCGTGATCTTTGGCCGAAATAACACCTATACCAGCTTACTATTGCACATATAAATATTATAATATTACCTGTACAAATATAATATAAAAAGAACAATACCTTCATATGCACAAACATTGGCTTTTATAAATACATACTTGAAAAAAAACTGGTTTGGGTTCGTTTGTAAGAATAATTACAATTATAATCTTGTTGGTTAATTTAATTGTTCGTATTTGTACTACGTACGCACAATCTTAAAAGAATTCTTCGATGATAGTAAAATATTATAAACTTCTAATCAGATTTAATGAAAAAAAAACACGATTCATTATCCATTAATGTGGGTTTCATTATTATTATACATTTTACATTCTAAAATGTAATATCTATTTTATACATTTTACTACATTTTCGTATTAAATTCTGGTTGGAGCCAACCACCAAAAATAAATTATATTAACAATGAGTTATTATATTTTTTCATTTGGTAAAAAAAAAAGTACTTAACAATTTCATAATAGGTTATAGATATTTACTATCCATCTATATAGAATAAAAATAAATAATTGGCATATATAGCACTAAGTTACGTAGTTCAACGTTTAACTAAATATAGTAACATTTTTTAATTTCCTACCAACCTTCCTGAAAATTAAAAAAAAATACGAGAGAATGTTTTTACACAAAAACTATTATATAAAAAAAAATGTTTATGTTAGTTCCTCACAGTAAAAAAAAATTACCTATGTTTAGAGCTCGGAAGTTGTAAAAGCTAAAAAAGAAAAATATGTACGAAAAAATTCAAAATTCCAAAAAAAACATTTTATGTCACTATTAATATGCACTAAACAATATATGTAGATGAAATATGAAAAAATCTATTTTTTAAATTTAAAATATGGCATTTCGATGTTTTATTAAACTGAAAAAATAGTTAAAAAAATATAGTCAAAAATATAGTACAGTATGATATTAATGCGATATACGTTAAGTAAGTGCACATCGCACCCGTTGTCGCTAAATTAATATTCAAGGTATAAAAATAAATATCTACATTAAAATATAATATTGAGTTTTATATTAAAATACACAGCTCAAAGAAGAAAAAAACAATTTTTTTATAAAATATAAAGCATGCGTATGAAAATTAAGAAATATGCACATTTTTCTTAAAATTGACAAAATATAAATTTTAAATGTTTGATTTTGAAGAACATTATAATAATATTGGTTAGCTCAGATTTTCTAGCTTGGTCTACTATAATTCAAGAGCAAATATAATATAATATGCAACTCCTACAACTTCTGAGCAGCTTTACGTCATGTTAGTTCCTAATTTCCTATACCTACTACCTAGTTGTGTATCTGTTATTATATCTTATACATATATATATATATAATTCTTCTGTCCATGTGTTAGTACTCAAACTCCTCCTAAACGGCTGCACCAACATTTTTTGGGGGTGCTTAAGTAGGCCCAACCCGGAAAGGCGCTCAAACAGGGATTTTTTGAAATTTTATTCATAAATGGAGAAATAATTACTAAAAATTTGTATTTATTTATTATTGGTTTCCATTGGTTATTCGGACAGATGAGGTACGAGTATGTATCAAATCTAATTTTCACACATTGCCTACCAGGGTGGCTGAGTTACACCCAAAATGAGTGTCACAATATTTCACAATTTGTTTAAGAGTTGTAATTTTTTTACGGACAACGAAGTGCGCGGGATCAGCTAGTATATTATTATGATATAATAAACTATTATATTTTAAATTTTATATAATATATGTAATCAAACTGATGATAATGTCTTAGAAAAACACTACACACTATTATAGTATTATATTTTAATAACCACAGATAAACGATCGGTATATGAATAGTGTACGATTGCCGATTGATGTTTAAGAACTAACATTATTTTTTTTTCTGTGTAGGAATCTGAGAAATCATTTTATATTTTTATAATACAGATAACCGTTATTGTAAAATATAAATGCATAATATTTTTGGAGAATGATGTTCAATTAATGCTCTTTACTTAACATATTAAATAAAATGTTTTAGTATTTTAAAACTTATTTATTATAAAAGAATGAAAAACAAAAAAATGAATTCAAAGTATATTGCTAAATATTTATTGACGCAATATAAAACATTATGCAATATTTTTTTACTATTTGTGATACTTACCAAATATTGTTCAGATAATAGTTTGGTTTATTTTTTATCCGTTTAGTAATAATAATAGGTACACTTTTAAAAAGAATAAGAAAAAAAACCCCAAAATATCTCAATGACTCGTGACTATTAAATATACAGTAGGTACCTTCAGAAATATAATATAAAATAAATAAGGCATAAATTGAATACACAAGTATTTATCATAACTTATAAGTATAATATTATATTAGTTATACGATTTCATAAAATATTTAAGAAATAATAAAAAATCTAATTATACAACCTACTAAAAATATTTTAACATGTTTCCCACTAAAATACTTACATAATATACATTATTATATTATTATTAAAATACCATCATTTTTAACAATAATAAATTAATACAACACATAAATAATATTTGTATACAAATAATTGTATTTAATAACGTCTTAAAAGGTTTTTTTATAATGTTAGAATAAATATACAATGTTTCAAAGATAATTGTACTGGCAACATGTGGCTTTTAATTCGTATAGGTAAGTAAAAATACATATTAAGTAGACTACTCTATAAATTGTTTTCTTTTTTTTTATCAAATACATTCTTTAGATTTAAAATTTTGAAAGTAAAACTTTATTTTATTCTGTGAGTTTAAAAATGCTGATGGTTGATATATTATTAGTTGTTACTTATTATTATAGGTACAATATATTATACTTACACTATACTTTAATATTATAGGTACTATAACATAAATACAAAATATATTATACGATTTTTAAATTTAAATTTAAGAAATTCCGTATTTTAGCCAGTAAAACATGTTTTTTAGAGTAAGAAAAAAGTTTTTATTAAACCTCTACTACCTCGATAGTTTAATGTTGGTTTTGGTGAACAAACATAGTAATATACAATTTGTTTTTTGTCAATACTAGAGCACGTAACTATGTGGCTATGAATCATAGCCTATGATAGGAGTCAATTATCGTTTGTTGGTTTTATCGTGAATGTTATTGACACTTGGAGGGAAAAAAAATATCACGCTTGGCTCAGCAATACGAAAATGATCAATCTATATCGAGCGGATCACGAGGAATGTTTAATTTTTAATTTTGTAGTGTTTAGTTCTTTAATTTTTTTTATAATAAATTATTTTACTTAGTTTGTGTTTTGTGTGCAAATGAAATAGTTATTCTAGTGAAACATTTCAATACCATCGACGATACAAATCTAATTATCAACAGGTATGTAATAAATAATTTACTTATGACAGTTATTCAAATTTTGGTTCAAGATATAATATGTTGATTTAAATTTATAAAATGTATATAATTTAAACGAGACACTCATAAAAATATAACTGTTTTGAAAATATATAAAAATGCCTATAAATATATCTTTAGGGACAAGATTTTTTTTAACTAAATTGGTTTTAAGTGAAAAATGGTAGTTTAAAAACAATGTAAGCATTTTAATGGGAGCGTTAAATGTATTGGTTTTACAATGATGAGTGTTTTTTTAAATAAAGATTTTTTTTTTATCTTGTTTTAAGTTCAAAAATATGCTTCAACTATGATAAGTTTCTGATACCTTGGAATTTGGATCTAATAAGTTCCCTTCGGAAAGTAAGAATTAGAAAATATCAGTCTATTTTAAAATAATTGAAACACCCTAACAAAAAATAAGGAAAAAAAATTTGTGAGAATAATATTTACAATAGTTTTCGACAATGTCTATACATATATAATATTTATTTTATGATTCTTGAAGGAATAATCATAGAGATTTAATTTTTTTCCAAATATTGGATGATAGAATTTTCAAAATATTTTGGCTTTTTTATCTTCCTATTTATAGATATTATTTTGGTTTATTTTTGATAAATGAAGATAAAAAATGAGTCAAAATTGAGTAGCCCTTGATTGATTTATTAAATAATTAAATAAATTAATATTAAGTATATCATTATACTATGTAATTCATATTAAAAGTGGTATTACTTAAACTGAGTTTTTTTTATTAAAATTTAGTGTCTAAATACCCCCCCCCCTAAAACTACTTAAAAAAAATAGTCAAAATAATTTACTGATAAAAGTGTTCTATCTATCTATCTATATAATTTATGAGCAAATATAAATTAACAAGATCCCACAATTTTTCATAGTTAAGTATAAAAATATTAAACATTTCATATATCAGTAATTGTATCCAATTAAATCGTTTAACACATTTTCATAATTCTTATTAGAATCACTATTAAGGTATTTTCAAACAGTTATATAGCATGTCTAAGTATATGGAAAAAATAACTCAAATATAAATATTTGTTTAAAAAATATATATGCACCTATTATTGAATAAGTAGGCTACGAAGAAATTAAACTACTGTATAAATGTGCAATTGAACGTAAAAACGTTGCAAAAATACTGTTAAACGTTGTATTCTGTGCAAATTCTATCTATTTAGGTTCACAATCAATTATGCAATGAGGAAAATATAAAGGAATATAATTTGACACGGGTGGCCACTGGCCATTAGATAAATATTGGTTTAAACACGATCACAGTTCAATGGCTTTTGATGATACCTACATTCTTTAGAGTTTAGACAATAAATTGCGATTTAACAATTCAACGTAAACATATTTTACGCACGTCAAAACAGTAACGATATAAAATATAATTTGGAGTATTCTCAAATATTAATATACAACAAACGAGATAACCACCGATTTGTTTCAATAAAAATGGTTTTGAACTAAAAAATGTTTAACTTAAATATATTTTTGGTAGAAAAGTGAATCTAGTTGTTACATGAGGGGCCGTTAAAAGTACATTTCTTAATGGAATAAACAAAAATCAGTTTATGACGAAATTGATTTTCTTATTGGGTTGTAATTATTGCCATAAACGGATAATCGTAATAGTTGAAATTTTCACTTAAATGTTTGTATTAGGATTTTCTATAAATGGTTTAATTTTCAAAATAAACGTTGACTCTTATCTATTATAATAATATGAAATTTTTAATTTTTTTTTTATAAATATCAATAATATTTGTCGCTTGGTCACAATTTTTTTGTACCTAAATATTATCCTAGCGGTCTTGAAACGTGCAGTACGTATAATATAAAATTGTGTATACGGAATGAAAGAGTTACACATTTAGGTTGAATTCTATGCTATTTCCTATTCATAATACCACGAGTATGTTGTCGTCGTTCTGCGCTGATTTAGAATTTAATAACAATAATATAATATACAATTATAATAATTAAATATTAATAATATAATAAATGCAATATTATCGGCAAAATTGTATTGTGAATTCAAATTGAACACTTATATTAATTATTAATTGGCATTCTGACTCAACCAATGATTAGGTACATTCGACACCTATACCGTACCGCAGAGTGTTTATACCTACTAATTACTTATATCCTCTTTTTTTTTTTCGTTTTTTATGTAACTCGATGGCGCTTTTCTAGTTATAGTCGAACATCTCATCGTTCGTGCATGATTGTCGGCAGAATCTACCAAACTACTGAAAACTATGACGAAACACTATCCCACGCCGTTTACGCCCAAAGACTCGACCGAAATGTGCATGCAGGCCAGAAAGCCGCTGTCGGCCTGCCACACGGAGAACTTTGTGTTCCTCAGGTTCCTCATGCACCTGTTTGGGTACACCGTTGACGGACCACCGACGCCGAAGGATAATAACGTACTAATTGAATCCGCCACGACGGACACTCGGACCGAGTTGCATTTCTTGGATGGTTATCAACATCTGTTCGATGAAACGTTTATGTCCGTGTTCCAGAAAAAGAGGCGAAAAAGAGACGTGGACGATCAGTACGATTTCGTGATAGTCGGTGCCGGATCTGCGGGCTGCGTCGTCGCAAACAGATTGTCGGAGATTAAAGACTGGAAGGTACTTTTAAGTTATGCTACATTAAATTATTACATTTACAGGAGTCAGGGACTAATATCTACCCACTTATATAGTGTGAGTGGACACTTACGCATTATATTATTACATTTTGGTCTAACGGAATTATACTAGGAGTTACAAAATAACAGTGATCCAATCAGCCCTGAATATTGGAGGGCTGTAGCGTCTCCATAATTTATTGTTCTTGAAGAGTGACGTGTGGAGCCTACAGTTTTCTTAATTTATTGCTTATTAATTATTATTATAATTCAAGAAAAGTAACAACCAAGACTTATAAAAAATTTACATTTGATCAGTTTAAGCTGATAGAAGTAAACTATATCTGCGATAGAAGTAATATTGATACTTAAGTAGAAATATCACTAGAAACAATGCGATACGATATGTTTCTTAATTGTTAGAGTATAATATTCCCACAAACAAAATAAAACCGTTAATAATCATTATATAGGCTATATTATGTCAAATTAGTGTTGTTTTTACATTTCAATAGGTATTACTCCTTGAAGCCGGGATCGAGGAACCAGAATTTTCTTCTGTGCCAGGTCTTGCACCTTTACAATTGGGAAGCAAAATCGATTGGAATTATACAACACAGCCTGATGAACACACGTGTAGGTCCAGACCAGGAGGTATGTGTGATTGGGCTAGGGGCAAAGTAATGGGTGGGTCAAGCACGATCAACTATATGATTTATACTCGAGGAAACATGGATGATTATAACGAATGGGAACGTATGGGAAACGATGGTAAGTACATTATCAAATGACTGTATAACATGATAATATACAGTTAATATACCTACAATATACATTAAAAAATATTTCACCTGTTTGAAACTAATACGTAACGTAATATATTATTTTTTATGTAGAAATAATATAACTAAATTATGTTTTGTGTAGAGATGTAAGCTCGGTAAATTTACCAATTATTTTTTTACAGTTAAATATTTTTTTACCAAAAAAAATTTGTTTGTGGCATCTCAAATTAAACGGCTTCACGGGGCCAATATTCATTAGTCATAACATATTAATAAAATGGAATAGTTTATATTATAAAATGTAAAACGTCCACAACCACTGATAGTGTAATACCTATACTACGTAACATTAAACATACGAATACACCATAACAATATCTGATACGATCAATTATTATAGCAATTAGTTTAAATTTGATTTTATCACAGATATAGATAATAAATTAATAAACCATGTTTAAAATATTATTAATGTTAAACTTTTCAAGGCTTTGGAGCACCGGTTAAAACTTAAACTTCTCTGATTATTTTTAAATATTCTATACATAATTTTAATTATTTTTAACACATATATTAGAACCAGAACCTCAGTCACTAAATTTAAAAATTTAAAAATAACGACAAATGCGGCAGAGAGGAGTTTCTGGGAGTGTTCATATGGTAACATACCAAAATTATCAAAATTTACGTAAATTTTACATCTCTAGTTTTGTGCAAATCAACTATATAATACATTAATATCTCCCCCCTACTATATATGTAAGCGGAGTTATTTGTAAAACAAAAAAGTATTTTCGTATTAATATACCTATTGATATATTTATAATTATAACAGTGCATGTACCTATATACAATAGTATATACAATATGGGTATATTATACATAGATAATAGATAATGAAATATTTCAATCTATAAAAATTAAATGTCGTATAAATGGTTCATTAGTAAGTTATTACTTATAACTTATACGCATTTTAAGTTTAGATTAACGAAAAAGTGGGCAATATTTTGTGGAGTACCCCTCGCAGTACTACTATAGTACTCTACATAGTACAATATATAGACAATTATAAATAATATACCAAGCAAATATTAACTTTTGGTTTAAAAAAAATAATATTTTCTAGTTTAAAAGTTATGAATTACATTTAAGACAAATGTCATAATATTAAAATACACAATTCACTAGGTATAAAGGTACCTAAAAAAAAATGTTGATTTTACTTTTTGACTTATTGGTGATATACATCTTGTTTAATGTAGTAACAAATTAATAAATATGGCTATAATTTTTTCGTGGCATATATAAACTTAGCTGCTTTACTGATACATTTTTTTCAGGGTGGGGATATGAAGAAGTTCTTCAATATTTTAAAAAATCCGAGGACAATGAAGATCCAGAAGTTTATAAAAAAAACCAAAAGTTTCATGGCAAAGGCGGATATCTTACGGTGGAGTGGTTTCCATATGTAGACCCTACGGCAGTAGCTCTAATAAAGGTATAAAAGATATAACGTGATGCACTATAAGTAGGTATTATTTTTTTAAATTCGTCAAAATAAAAAAATAGGGAAATTATAGGTAGGTAACTGGCAACTGCTCTTCAGTACAGAAGGTGTCGAGTGTTTCTCGTCATTGAGTAGGCATGTAATGTACCTACATGTGTTAAATTTAAATTCAATGATAAATCATTGCATACGAAAAAATATTTTCAGCCAAGAATTAGGTACCACTCAAGTATATTTCATGATATAATTATATTGCTATTAAAGTAATAACTATATTTTACTAAATACTATTAGTAATACGCGGTAGGTTATTGAATTATACTTTTTTCCGAAAACATAGCATTTATTATATAATTAATGTTTAATTATTGTGATAGTACAATATATTAATATATTTATATCATATACTATTGTTATTAACTTTTGAGTCAATACCCAATTACCGAACGGTGTGAATAGGTTCGTAGAATAGATGGGCAATAGCATAAAATTAATCAAAATTATTTAAAATTTCAGCCTGTACATTATGTAAAATATAATCATATACGTAAATCTTTCAATTCTTTCACGAATAATATTTTTGAATTAGAACCAAATAACTAAAATCGTCCTCCTTCGTTTATATATCTAATTTCATCCAATTTTAAATTTCAAATGTAAGTACATAAAATAATTATTGTATTTAAATATTTTTAGATTATTTTATTTTAGTATGAAATATTTATGATGCACCCTGTATTAGTTTTTAAGCTTTTTGACCAAGCGAACATTTTTTTTTCGATATTTACAGAAATAAACTTAAAACGTAGCATATTACTAGATATTTTATTTTCTGCTGAAAAAATTGAGAAATCATAAATATGCTTTTGGGTACAATAGTTCCGTGAAAAATATTTAGTAGCGTGGTGAAATTAATTAAAATTATAGATTAATTTTTAATAGTATATTATAATATTATGTATATTTTTTAATGATTTGCTTTTTTATGGTGATAGACAAAGCGTTAGGAAAAATCGGTTAGAAAAATTGGTTAAAAAAAAGTTTGTTCACTCCAAAAACATATCTACGTTTAAGCGATTTAAAAAATCGAAAATGTCAAATGTCTATAAATAGCTCAAAAACAGTATCAATATTAACATTTGGTGAATATTTTGAATATCTACAATAATTGTTTCAATTATATGAAAAAAACGATTTTGTCAAAAACCGGATTTATGTAAAATCGCAGTTTCCCTTTAGCTTTTTTTTTTTTTTTATAGTTATTTATCCTTTTTACCACCCAAACTACCAACTTCAATCACTTCTCTACCAGAAAAGATATCAGTTGTAATTCTGAGAATTTTCAATGCTCCAAAAGGTGATGAGTGATAACAGACAAAAAAAACACATACCTACATCATTGTAAAATCAATACATTCATCGCTATGCTCAGAATCTAGATATATGTTAAATTTAGCTAACATTCATATTATTATAGTGTCTATATATTACATTTTTTAATTTCATCTAGAATATCCATCAAATAGTTTCATAGATGACGAGTAATAATTTTGGGTGGTTATTAAATTAAATTTTATAAAGTGATTATTATTACAGAAATATTCTAGGAATGCGATATAGATTTAATTAATTATTTTTGTAATTTATTTTATCGTTTTAGGCGTGGCAAGAGATCGGTTTGCATTATGTAGACGTAAATGCCGAAAATCAAATAGGCGTAACTCATTTACAATCGACAGCTAGGCATGGCGAACGAATGAGCACTAACAAAGCGTTCATAAGACCGATTAGAAAAAAACGGAAAAACCTAACTGTTCTAACAGACGCGCACGTGACTAGGATATTGATCGAAAAGAAACGGGCTATTGGGGTGGAGTTTTTGTACAAGAAAAAAATTAGGACGGTGTTCGCAAAAAAAGAGGTGATTCTGAGTGCCGGCAGTCTAAACTCGCCAAAAATACTGATGCTCTCCGGTATCGGGCCTAAAAAACACTTGGACAAGATGAAAATTAAAGTTGTGAAGAACTTGGCCGTTGGGAAGAACCTACAAGACCACGTCACGTCTGACGGTATCGTAATTCGAGTGAAAAAAACAGCCACTGACAAACCGCTCAAAGAGAAAAAGGAAGACGCTGTCTTGTACAAAAAAAAAAGAAAAGGTCCTCTGGCTGCCACTGGCCCATTACAATGTGGCGTATTTCTTCAAACTAAGTAAGCCGACTATAGTAAATAATTTATGTTATAAAATAATACTGTATCGTATTATTGCTATATATACGGCGCACACGAACGCAACACATTATTCGTCCGTCTGTAGGAAACTATTAATTCAACACTGACATTTTATATTAATTATTGAACAATATTGCTCGCAGATACGAAGATACACTGGACCTGCCGGACATAAATTATGCATTTGACAATGGCAACGAGAAAGATTGGATAATCGACCCTGCAAATGCCACAAAATTCGGTATGTCTCCTGTTTCTTATTACGAAGCGATTAACGTGAGACCGATTTTGCTGAAGCCAAAAAGTAGAGGATATATATTACTCAACGAAACTCATCCGATTTGGGGTCAACCACTGATTTATCCACGTTTCTTCACTAAAGGAAACGATCTTGATATACTCGTTGAAGGTAATGTAAACATTATACATATTGTATTACCTATCCGTAGATATAATATAAATTCAAATTCAAA
This sequence comes from Macrosiphum rosae, assembly GCA_016617965.1. NCBI lineage: Eukaryota > Metazoa > Arthropoda > Insecta > Hemiptera > Aphididae > Macrosiphum > Macrosiphum rosae. Next base: position 37,608 of record WHPZ01566377.1, read on the forward strand.
TAAGACAACCATCGGACATTTTCGAAAGTCTATAACAGCTGATGTATACATTTATATATTGAACACTACTATTGTTATTATTATAAATTATTCAAAAATATATTTTTTTCCAATAAAGTCATTATAGTTGTATAATGATATTATATACCTAGTTAGCATAATTGTATTAAACATTCGTTTTCCTTTGGAACAATAATATTAAACAACAAACGAGGAATAAATAACTATTAGGTATAAAATAATAGTGAATGGGAACGTACAAATTATATAAAACTAATTTACAGCTAGATATAAATATATAATCGTTTCAAATAATCTGGTCTACCACTTATTAGGTTATATTTATTTTTATCGACTTACGTCCTACAATGTAGGACATGTTTTACATTCAGTCATAATACTATTCAATTATTGGTTAGAATAAATAATTTTCTGACGTAATAATGTATTGACTATACTTTGTATGTTTACACTATTATAAAATATTAACTTGATACTGATAAAATAATAATATTAATATAATGCACGTTATGTAATTTGCTTGCTACTATAATATAAATAAATGATACAATAATAGTTTTTAGATTTAAATAACAATAGTTGATCGATATATCAGAAAATCTGAGAATATTAACCATTTTTTGAAAACTAGTTAAATTGAGTTATTCTAAGAAAAAAGTTACTTTACAATATAAATTAAATTGAATAAGTAAGTCAAGTTAAAATTGTTTAGGGAAATTAAAGTTACTTTTTTCTTAATTACTCGCCCTCATATAGTCCTATTTTGTATTAACTAAAAACAGTTGAGTTTCGGTGTGTCTGTATTAGCAGTCTTAAATAAAAAAAAATTCGAACTGTAATTTATTATACTATATTAGAGTTAGGTATCTGAAATAATAGAAGAACATAATTGATAAATTAAAATAATCGTTTATTAAATTTGAATAACGACGTTTCTTTAAAGTCGTGGTCAGATGTAGATCCTCTCTTAGCTTTTGGTTAGTAGTCGGTCACCTACACTAAATAATCGCTTCATGTGTGCATTTTATTGTACTGTAATATTATTTTATTTAATAAATACATACATATATTTAATGAAAATAACAATAATTTATAATTTATCGTAAAAAAGTAACTTGTAACTTAATTTTTAACTTTTTATCTAGTATTGTCCAGGCACCAGTTTTAATATGTTGGTACAATCAATAATTATGCATAAGGTTATTACACTTAAGTTATTTTAATATAGGTATTATTATATCTAAAATCGCCATGTTTCCTGTCAATTTAACTTTAAACATGTTAAGTATCATCTTATGAACAATTAGATATTATACCGAATTTTTTTTTGGTACAGTAGAAATGAAACTAAGTTTGTCATAAATTACGTAAAATAAAAAATAAAAACAAAACAGTCAATTATTATTGTTACCACAATCTATTCTATACTTTCATACAGATAGATTAAAACATAAAATGTGTCAACTACGATTAAAAGAAAATTTAGTTCATGTTGCTATTGTTTCACTTTCGTCTTAACCCAGTTTTAAAAAAAAAAATATTTTCCTTTTAACCACTCAAAGAAGTAATAGGCGTAAATGTAAATTTTAAAATAATTTACTGTTATTTATTTATGTAGCATAAACATAATATTACCATAGATGTGTTTAATCGAAACATTTGCGAAACTGAACATTCGCTGAGATAATTACTCATTAGTAATTACGTATTTACGTAACGTTTTAGGCAACCGACATAGTGTTTTTAACCAATGTAATAGTAATAATTTGGGCAAGTTATGTTCGTCCTCTTAAACGGTGATTTGTACTAGCTTAATGACTATAGTTTCTAACGTTAAATACAGGTTAATAGTATCCAGTTGACTAAAGTGTACAATGTACATATCCACATGTGTGTTTGTGTGTGTAATATTAATATATTATATAGGTAATAAAATTATCAAATTTCAAAAATGTATTGTCATCTCCTATCGAATCATTATGCTTTATAATAAATTACCACACTCCACAATATTGTGTGTTAACAAATAATTTCTCGTTACACAATACATTTCTAGTAGGTAATAAAAAAAAAGAGTACAATCAATTTATTATAAAAATTATTATCAAACCATTTAAAAAAATAACAATCATAATAGTAAATATATAGGTACTATTTTAATCTCTTGTAAATTATTGGACTCAATCAATTATAACATATACTGCCACTTCAATAAAAAAAAAAAAAACACAATAACCTACGAATATTAAATATTTTTTACTTACTATATTTTAGAAATACATTCATTTATTCCTTTTAAATATGGCAAATTAGTAAGTCTAGTCGGCCTTTAAAGTTATTATTTGTACTACCTATTGAAATAAAAACCCTTACAAAAACGGGATGCCGGCCCTCCCCAGCCTGTATAATATTAAATATATGTTTGCGGTGTGCCGTTATCAAATTATTATGTTAATTATAATTTTATGTATATCGTGCGCGTGGTATATATAATATGTGCAGGCATGAAAATCGGAGCGAACCTGGTGAACACGGAGTCAATGCGCAAAGCGGGGGCGGAACTAGTGGATGTGCCGCCAAAGGCATGCAAGGCATACAAATTCGGCTCGGACAAGTACTGGGCGTGTGTGGCCACCGAGTACACGGCCACCATATACCATCCGGTGGGCACGTGCAAGATGGGACCGGAACAGGACGAAGAAGCTGTCGTCGACCCGGAACTTCGCGTGTACGGGGTCGAGGGTCTCAGGGTGGTGGACGCTTCCATCATGCCGACAATCGTCCGGGGAAACACGAACGCGCCGACCATAATGATTGCGGAAAAGGCGTCAGACATGATCAAGGATAAATGGCATCAGCACATGTCGTCCAACGATAACGCGGCTGAAATCGACGAATAACGATCACACGATGTGTGATATAATCATATTGTTATTTTTGTATATGGCGATTGTATTTGCGTCCAGTGACAGAGCAGGTACTGTGGGCAGCAGTCCCCAAAATGTAGTCATTTTTGAATTTTTCCCTTATGTTATTACTCTTAGGGGTGTTCCCTGTCTAACAATCCTTGAAATTAAACGAGTAATGCATAAAATAATATAGTGAAGACGTTCCTATATTTCGATGTTATCACATTTTTATAAATATATAATATAATTTATATATTTAGAATTTATGTCGTACTTCAGAGTGCTAGTTCTGAATTGACCAATCAAAGTTTAGTAAAATGTTTATCAAGGGTAAAAAGTTAAAAAATTAAAACCATAAGCTAACAATAATTTATGCTTTTATATCATAGTTTTATGTTTTACCTATAATATTATATACTATTATAATTTATAATATACAGTAATTTATTATTGAATAAAATATGAAACTAATAATATGAAGTTTGTGTAAAAGATTTGAAGATAAAACATAAATTTTCTCAGCATAACTTTGTTAGCTGAATAATAGTGAATTATTATTAGGTACCTCATACAAGTTGATTTTTCTTTTTAGTTTCATCGTGATAGTAATAATAAGTAGGCATCGCAATATATACATTATTCGTGATATGTGTGCAGAATTCGCTTACTTCAATGCAAACTGCAGAACATACAGAAATAGGTCAACGCTGTGCGTATCTATTTATACACTATGAGGACGTAATAAATAATAAAATTCCGAAAACTTAAATCGTCTACAAATTTGATCACTCAATCAGGATAGTACTTTTTAAATTTCAAATGTATAAATTCATCAGTATACATATTATTATAAAATTCCAAAGTTGCAGAAAACTGTACGACATAATAGTATCACGCATGCAAGTATATTGGAATATTTAAGAAATAAAAAAAATCTAGATAAGTAGTTCAACTGTAACATTTGTAAAGTTTATGTGGACACACATTTACTAAATTTTAAAAACCTATAACAACCAACAAATTATATTTGATAAAAAAAAAAAAAGTATACGAAATTCTACGAATGACTAAAATTATAATATTCATTTAGAAGGGCGTTTTATCTATACTCACTCATTATTCGCACATCAATATGAATAGAACCCGAACATAATATTATAATATGAAATTTCTACTTTTACATTACATAACGTTGTGTAAACATAAATTGGCTAAAACCAAGTCCTCGTAATACGATGTATTATATATCTATATATACCAGTTATTAGATACTTATTTAAATATTCAACATTTTAATCTTTTTTCACTAATTTTTATTTTTATCTGTATTATTTTACGCGGTACACGTCTTAATAATATGGATATTATAAATTAATAATTAATTATATGAATCCATGTATAGAGTGAGTTTAAACAAATTGAATATTGATTTTTAATTTATTATTTGGATTATTAATTACAAGGCTACCTCAGAAAAATATCATAAACTAGAATTATTTGTATTACTAGTAGGTTAGTAGGAACCTAAACGTCTGAAATATAAAATACAAAGCCTATATGACCATAATAATTTGAAGTTAAAATAAATTTAATAATAATATTAATGAAATAAAATAAAATCCACGCATCTTAAATTAAACGAAATACTGCTTTAATAGTGTTAAATGTATAGCTACATATATTTATTATTATTTTGCCAAACTATAGTATCTGTGACCTAAGTATGATGTCAATATTTAAAAAAAATATACTTGACGCATATACATATTATAAAATATATACTATACTATGTACCTAATTTATAACATTGTAATATTATGTGTTACAATTTTAAGGGTAGAACGTGTACACAAGTTAGAAGTATTGATTATGTAATATTTATATTATCTTTATTCTTTATACCTACCTATTTTTGTAATACCAGTGTCTTATTATTTACATTTTAAATATACATACATTTTTTTGTAATATTGTACATTTGTACATTTAAATGTACATTGTTTAATAACTATTTTAATATCGATGGAAATAATAATTGCTCAATATAATATAGTACAACGAAAACTACTTATTATTAATTATATTATTAATTAATACATACATTTAACATATAAGTTTAAAATATTGTAAAAGTACACCTAAATAATATTGTTTTACACTTTTGTAAAAAACACGAATGTAATATACAGTACTTATAGATTTTCAATAGCTTGAAGTGTTCAAATGTCAAATAAGTTATACTTTTTAAAATAGAATATTAATAATTGTCAATATAATAAATTCGATGTATCTTTTAAATAAATGATTAATGTTGTTTATATAGTATGTTAGTATATCTACCTATACAGCTATACTACAGATAAATAAATAAATTTTAAGTTCGGTGATCGTGGTTTCTTCATTTCTGTAATAAGATTAATGGGAGGATCTGGCCATTAGTAAGTTGATCGTGGTTTTTAATGGTAGATTTTTTTGATTGTTTGTTTTTCCATTGAGTTTGTATAAGGAGTTGCATATTTTAGTTTATAGTTTATAGATTACATACTTTATATGTGCCATTTACATAAAAAGTAAAATCGTATAAGGCATTTACCAAAATTTAACAAATAATAATAACTCAAACAAATTTTGAAACAATTTTTAATATACCTACTTCATTTGCTATCATTATGATACTTTAAAATGTCTTAAATTATTAAATTCTAAAGGACAGTAAAATTAAATAAATAAGGAATTTTGTAAAATATTTTATTATAATAATATGGTAATATTTATATAATATATCTAGTATAATATTTCTATAGTATTGTAATTTGTTAAATGAGTACAGTAGAACCTCGATTATCCGAACAAATCGGGACAGGACCTAGTTCGAATACTCGAAAGTCGGATACTGGAAATTGTATACAAACAATTTTTTTAGATTCTGAGCGGAGCGAGGAAGCTATTGGTTTTACAATGGTGTTTATTTTTTATATCCAGTATACAAAATTTCTACCAGAAGGAGTGCTTCAATTTCAACATATAGTACTTACCATATCTTTTAGCAAATTGGGTCAAGATGGTACTTTAGAAAGGTCATTTTTCGATTTTCTCAATATTTATTTAATGCCATTTAATTTATCAAATTACGAAAAACCGTTAAAAATGGGATTTAAATTTCTAACGCTTTGTTTATTACCATAGAAACGAATAAAAAATAATAATATTATAATATTAATTAAATTTACATGATATAATAAATAATAACAATAAAAAAAAAACCAAACTGACAAACCGTCTCCTCTCAGAATCGTTTTTCTTATACAATGATATTATACCATTGAATTCAAGTTTAATACAATCCATTATACAATGACCCACTTGTAACCTACTGTACAGCAGAGTGACATCTACTTACCCACTTTTTTAAACATACAATTATATAAACATACCATTATTGTTATTATTATTATTATTAGATATATTATAATAACATTTAGAAATATATAATCAGAAAGTGGGTACATAGGAACATAATATTTTTATGATATTTTTTTGACAAGATTATCGATTTTCATCTGCGACGCTCTTTTCTACAGCTAAGTCTCGAAAACATTCGGATTAACAGAGAGTTCGGATACGCTAACTGTAGTTCGGATAAAATAACGGAGGTTTGGATAATCGAGGTTCTACTGTACATATTTTGACTCTATAGTCTATACTTATTTACATTTCTAACATTGTTATTAATATAAACACTTCATTTTTTAAATTATTTTTATTTAACATCACACTCAGAAACAGTGAGCATTGGGAGTGAATTTACATATTTTATTAAAATTTTTTAATAGATTAGCAGCAATGATGATTTTGAAGCTAGCGGAGACTGATTCGTCATTATTATTATTATTACGTATTTGAATAAGCTGTTATAATATTTTTAAGCTGATATTTTAAGAGGACGTCTCACTATAAACGAAATCTAGCAACGAGTACTAACGACTAAAACAACTATAAAACGAGTATTATTACTAATAAATTGGAAAATGGAAGTTTTAACACTATGACATTTGTGGTATGATATCCTCTTAAACTTTTAAGTATAAACTATCTACGTTTTAACCGTTTGGAATTTCGATATTAAATTAATTTTTTTTGTTGCCAAAATGTAAATGAAAATAGTTAAATGATTTTCAAATTAAAATCTTTGGAAACCATCATCGAGGTTCGTTTATTTCACGTTGTATAAATTAAAACTAAACATGATTTAATAATATTGATACAGTTGTACACAAATGAGAAAGTTATACATAATATACCTACTGTCTACGGTGTGAAATAATTAGTTGTTTCATATTTAGGTAAAACCTAACAGAGTAGGTATCACAGTAACCAGATCTCAGTGCGCACGGACAACACGTCATAATATAATATGCAATAATATTGGTAGGTAGGTACTGCGTTAAAGACGAGACAACTCCCTAACAAGCTACCTACATAGCAATACCTGTAGTTTTACCTGTGGGCATAACCAAGTAAATACAATTAAAGCATTGTTTCCAAAACGTGTTAACTGTTAATAGTTTATAATAATAAGTTAAATAATATCAATATTAATCTACTAAAAGCCGAAAAAACCTTCTCGTACAATTTTACTAATTAGGTATAAAAGAAAGCAGACTCATGGATCATAATATTTTGTATAAACTGCAGGAGTTCCAAATTTATTAAAGATAATTGACTCGTACATTATTGGTCACGCAATTATGGCGGTACCTACTTATAAGGATGTTCTTCTCAACATCTTTTGTTTTGAAAATAATAACTCGTAATTATTCATGTAACTGTTTATGTTTTGTAACTACTGTTTTATTTTTATTTACTAAATATTGCATAATAAAATATATAGTAGTCTGCAGTGTAGTCAGTAATAGGCAGGTTCATCGCAATAAACTTGGCAAATTGTATATTTTGGACTAAGCTTAATGATGTTTCAGGATTAAAATCAAACATTTTATGTTTTATTTTGTTACTATAACTATATAACTGTATAGGTACTTAGTAGATATGACTGTTATTATTAGTATTTTCTTATCACTTGGTCCACACAATACTTCAAAGATTTAGGTTGATAAATCTTTTAAAAATAAATAAAATACAAGCGGGGAACAACTCAATTTTATTGAGAATAATTACATTTAAATATGGATAACTATTAATAGTTGGTTAAGTACTGTAGTAATTTTTATTAGGTGTTCTTTCAAACTTTCAAAGTCAAAACTTATGCATCTATTAAAGTTTTTTTTTTTTATATAGATCTTAAGCCCGGCGACTTTGACTATTAGCATTTAGCTGTATGGTTTTGCAGATTTTTATGTCAGTTGGGGTAGGAACACGTGTGTGTTGGGTTTGGCAGAATTTTTTATTGAGCACCCTTAGGTATCTGCCATGCAAGGGTGGGGGATGGCGGCACTTGTTCTCCGAACACCTTGACTTGCCCGAAGAAAAATGCCTCCCATGACCAAGGTATCGAGCCAGCGTCGGCAGCCTACGCCTTAGGCCGCTCGGCCACTCCGTCCCTCCTATAATAGTTTATATAATAATAATATGGTACATGCTGTTCAATATGTTATATTTATAAAATAAAAAATCAAAAAACATATAATATTTTATAATATTTTTCAGAATTTATGAAATCCTTTATTTTTACCAATAAGTAATAACATTCAAAAATCAAAACCAATGAAATATTTTATCTATTATTTATAACTTAAAATATGTGTGCACTACTTTTAAAAATGAATAAAAAATATCAAACAATTTACACGTAAGTATAAATAAAATTGAAAAAATCCTAAATATTAAAATATGCAAGATACCTACCTACCTAATCATTTTCTGCCAGTAAAAAAATGAGGAATGGACGTATTTAATCTATAATAGAGGTAAATTCAGTTAAAGTCCAAACATTCTAAAATGTTCTTTATAATATTATTATGTACCTATAAACCACTTGCAATACAATATTATGTCTATGTCCTGTCATATGTCAGAATCTCTCGACCCAGCAACCTAGACCCCTGCAACGTCCGATCAACTCTTGATTTCTCATTAACAGCAAACCTTCTTATAAGAAATTATACAATTGTAATTCTAAGATATAATCTAGTAATCTACTGTTACAAATGTAAGCCAAATGTGATGTAATAGATACCTATTTATATAATTTCAATAAATTGTGTTGTCAAAATAAAAAATCTTTGAAACCACTCACTTTGCTTTAAAAAAAAAAAATAGTTGTAATAACATTATAGTTATCTATATATGTTATATAATTATATGTAGGTACCTATAGTTCTTTAAGATGGATACAATTTTCGTTAGGGGGGACGGAGTGACCGACGCCGCTTCAAAACCTCAGCTGCGGGAGGCATTTTTCTTCGGGTAAATCACGGTGTCCCCAGAACAAGTGCCGTCATCCCCCACCCGGGTCATGGCAGAAACCTAAGGGTGCCCACTAAAAAATCTGTCAAACTAACAAACACACGTGTTCAAACCTACAGTACCCTCCCCCACAGTTAAAAACCACCCAATGGCCCAAGTTGCCGTGGGTTAATTAATAAAAAAAAAAAAACAAATTTAAGTTCACCCGAATCAATTATGTGTTGTTAACGTTTTAATATTACGGTAAACTGGTCTTCTATACAATTTAAAAATAAGAGCTTTACCTATTTTTCGTAAGTATTAAATGTATCCATTATGTTACAACTCACAACATTCTCAATTCTACCTGCAGCTATTATGTATTTTATTATTAAATATATATATATATATATATATTATAATGTACGTAAGTAATATATTAATTAAACGGATAGAAAAGTTTAATATATTGAAAATTGAAAACGCAAGTATTATATAGCTAAACTATTTTGGTGATTGTTAATGTTGAATTTAAATTCATGGGAATTAAAATTGGATAGGTACCTACTCTAAATAAAGTAGGAAGACTATAATATGGACTGTTCTATTATTTTTACATTTTTTATTGAAGGCGAATCGTGGTGTTAGAATAATATGTAGATTACCTAAGCGATATTGATCAAAATTGCATCATCGATGGATAGGAAATTCGAAGCTTATAGTTTGGGTTTTCGAAATATCGTCGTGACACTCTATGGATCTTTCATGTACAGGACACAAATATAATTATATTTTAGTCGTATATATAATATCTGAAACGTGCCGTACTCAGTCGTGTTATCGAATAATTTACGTACCTATAAAGTCCTCACCTCACAAAGACAAGCTAATTACTCATTGTTTTACAGTATTAAATATCGAACCATTATACCGTATTATAGGTATCTAACGTACACGTGGCCAGAGGCCCTGTGATTTTGCTTTTTTGTTTAATAAGACTATGTCGTTTCGATTATTCCTATCGTATATTAATACTATAATAGTGTTTGTAAAATCACATGAACCATATTGTCTTGCAGCATTTTGTTCAATGTTCATATTACATAATATGAGTATTGTTATCGCCGATTTGTTTATAGGGTCTAAAATGATTGTTTTGCAAGTAGAACCAGTGAAATGTTTAGTAGAGGTTTGAATATTGAGTTAAATGTTAATTAAATAAAAAGCGACTAACTAAACTCTTCGGGTAAAACAATTAATTAATGTTTAATTTACAATGTAATGAAAGCATTATATTATTATGATGTTACAATTTAAAATGTGTTCACCAGTTATTTCAACTTTCAGTAATATCAACTCAAACATTACAAGCAAATTGAATATGATTGGAAGGAGAAATAAAATATTGCTTTCTATAATTTAGTTTCTTTAACTCATAATAATTTATGTAAATTTACAAGAAATTCGCATATAAAGTGTGATTTTTCTTGCTTGTTTTTAAAATATGCTTATTTAATTTAGTACGACATATTGGCCATTTTAATTAAAAAACCATAGAATTTTTATGAATAAAGTAACAAAATAAAGTAAGTAACACCATACTTATGAGTATATACTGAGTTTTGTACTACTATATAGGTAGTAGGTATTTATAACCAATGGTTTTTTTCTAAAATTGTTTGTAAATCACAAATTATTTTAACCATGTATTTTTCTTCGTATTATTTTTGTATGATTATAGCTGGTACAAAGTGTTTAAAATTTTTTAACGATTATTTTCTTCAAAAATATTTCTCAACCATATTACAGCACACTTTGTGCAACCGAAATGTTCGTGCACGTCCGAGTGCTGCATAACATGAAAATATATTCAATATCCAAGTAATTAAAGTTATTTAAATGTTGTTCCTCAAATATTTTAACGCGCCCGCGGCAACTAACCCTCCTCTGCAGCACGCCCATAGAAGCTACGCCATAAGCCGCCTTATCAAACAATGATGCACGTATCATGGGCCTAATTAATTTACAGACAGTGTTTGGTATTTCGATTTGCCATCGATTCGTCACGCTCAGTTAAAAAGGTGCATTATTATAGTACGTCGCAGTCGTCTGTTTACAATTACAAACGGTCTCGTTGGATAACAGTATGACACACGCGCACAGGCGCAAATTAACGCTATGGGTAATAAATAATAATAATAATAATATTATTATTAAAATAGGTGTCGAGCCGTCGAATCTGTTGTGTGAAAAATAATATGAATTATTTGCAACACATCGATGCATATGATATTATAATATTGTAATGATATAAGTAGTAATTGCAACGATTTATCAAGATATAAAAGTACCTGTATAACATAGTATTTTTATCTCAATTTGCGGTAATGACTAGTACGATAATATTATTATAATACCTAATAGGTACTCGCCAATACTAATTAAGGTTTACTTTCGGTTTTTTTTTTTTTTTTTTTTTAATTCTGCAATATATTACAATAATAATATATTCTGCGATTAAATCCAAACACATCTATTATGTAGTCGTATACAATAATAAATACATCATCGATGCGTAATGTGCGTACGCGCCTATAACAATATTATGACGACGACGACGACGTTGGTCGCGCGCGGTGGTTACTTTCACTGCACATGACTGGGGCCGGGAGTGGGGAGGGGCATCGACGGTGCTGCGACAGCCAAAGGGAAGAGGAAATGATCGTGGACGGACACCGCATCGACCGATAGACTGGCGTTCAAACGTCGGCGTGCGTCCACTCAAAAACGGTCGGCTCTTGTTCGGGTCTGTCGTCTGTATCGGTGCCCATCGGTATTTTTCGGATTTTGAATTTAAAATTTCCCGACATTGCTCTGCACCGCTGTTCGATCTCGGACGAGTTTATCGAGATCTCCGTCAGTACAGCGGCACGATTCGCGAAATCTATATAATATATATATTCACCTACTGGTTTTTAGCAGTTTTTCAGTTTTTTTTTTTTTTTTCTCGGTCCGTTTCCTCCGACTGCAGTGCGCCTCGCAGTCAGCAAAACGTAACAATATAACACGACATCGTCGTGATATAATAAACCGACCGACGACATACCAAGTGTGCAACGGTGCCTATATAGGTAGCCGTTCGCTACCGCAACGGGACGTCCGCAGCAGGTAATTCATCAATATAACATATGTTATAAGTTATTATATATCATCTCAATTCATATGCCCTACACTCGCATTCCCTTCATATGTGTTGTATTATATATTGTGTGTGTGTGTGTGTGTGTGTGTGTGTGTGTGTATAGACATATAGATATCGAGCGTCTTTATTGTACGTAACTGCCTATCTGATTTTTATTTACGACCGTTTGGACCAAGTACGTGTTTGTCGGCCCAAGTGAGAGACCTATCGATCGATTTATCTTACCCATCTCATGCGTTTCGAATGCGATGACGATTAGATACACCGCATCGGGATGGTCGATGAAAAAATAAAGTAATATTGTGCCCACCCACCACCACCGCTTGCAACAACGCATACCTATAGGCTACAATATTATAACATCAAAATTGTGATACCCCGAGTATAATATGTAATATACTTTACCTTCCGGTCGTAGTGCTACTATACTCGATAGGTTCTAATGCAACGTTAGGCGATATTATAAGATACATATAATAGTATAGGTGTATCATATAGAAATATAAGAACGAAAGTGGAATATTAACGACCGCAACCGGTTTACATGGTGCTGCACGTGTTCGTGCGATATCACGGTAATTTCAAATAACGTAGGTTTTGGCGTCATTGGAATTACTGACTTCCGGTTTATCATCGCAGTTTTCTTCTTTTAGATAAGGCGTTTTCGACAGTTGTGCTAAAACGTGTATTAAAGTTGCGTAATCGAATTATCCTCGTGCATTGAACATATTGTTTGCGAACAAGCATTCAGTCGTCTGGCAACGACGACGAAATGTCATTTAGGCACGTCATTTCATTTGATCCGGTAAAACAAGAATTATTATAAAATACATATTTTCGTTTCGATAACTAATTACATTATTATCATTGTTTAAAACAATATCGCTTGTACGTCACTGAGCCGACGCAACGAGACGGCCGCAAAGACATCGTGGTGTAGCAATAGCTACAGTTATGTCGTCAGTTTGTATGTATGTATCTAAACGCTGTACCTACCTACCTAGTAAAGACAAAATACCAAGTTGTAATAAGGCTTTCACCAATAATAATCGGGTTATCATTAAATATTTGCCGTTCGTACGTAACTCCAGTCGTGTCGTATTGTCACGTACGCCAATAAATTGACTTTAATGGTGCCAACCATTTGAACTTGTGACCATGAAATGTATACACCATCATAAGAACTTCATTACCTATATACGTATTGCTCTAGTACACAATTATTCAGAAGCGTCAATAAGTACTTAAAATAAGCAAGTTCATCCGTTATCCAACATATATATAGGTATCTACTAACTCTAGTAGGTACACTGTCATATTATTACATTATCACGGTTCATAAGTAATAATAATAATAATAATAATAATAATAAAAAAAAAAATTAAATACTTATCTTTCTACTAAATTACTAAAACAAGTGTCTGGTACGTAATTATACCCTATGATAATGCGGACTACGATAAATTAATGCGAATATTATGTCACATTTTTTTTTTGAGTTAATTGAAAAGTGTTATGTATGCTTTGTGCTTTGGGGGAAATGAGAGAGTGGCCTTGGCCTTACTTAAAGAGAGGGAACGTTTATGTCATAAAATGACACCATTTTGTGTCTACGATCATTGCAAAATAGTGTAAAAATAAAACAGTCACGTGCATGTGGTTAATTATTTTTTTCATTATTATTTAACAAATAATAACATTTTTAAAATGTACTAAAAAATATTCCAGTTATGCCTGACGGACTTGTATATTCATATACACAATTAAAAATACTAGGTTCCTGCATAAACTTAATTGTTGTTATGAAATAAATCTGAACGTCATAGAGTATAATTTGAACAAAATAACCATCCATGTTATGTTTTCATAGTTTATAGTGTACAAGCTTTCTAACAAAAAAAAAAAAAAAATATGAAAATACAATAATTTACGTAAAATAAATATTGAAAAAAAATAAGTAAGTATACATACCTACATAAATATAACCGCCTATTGCAGGGCTTAAAACATGTGATTACGTATGGGTACATAATATTATAGATGACAGGTTATAGCTCATAACAATAATAATTACAACTTGATAGTGGATACCTATGGCACTATGTTAAAAGGTTGTGTTACACCATTATTAAACACGTCATGCATAATGAAAACGATATGATTTTCGTTGAATAAAATATACTTCTGTCATTCATGAAAACTGAGCATGCATATTATAATATATATAGTATTTAAAATAATAAAAAAAAATAATTTCACTGTCGCCGAACCGATTGACTTCGTGACTGTTACTGTTCGTACAATATTATGTGCATATATATTATATATAATATAGTAATATATATATATATATATCAGTTCAAGTTCAATTGTATAGTATTATAATTATTCATTACATTTAGTAAATATTAATAAAAACTGAAAGTATTGACCATGAACTCTGTATAAGCTACCACTTGAAGTAAATATTGTTTCACGAATATTGTCATTCAGTAAATTTCTCTTTCACTACCTATAGTATATTATAATGCATCTAGATAAAAGTGTTAATAATTAATTACTTATCGTTACAAAGGTTTTCAATATCCAATTTCATTTGTCTTTGGGCGCAGTCATTATTATCATCCAATATTATGACAATTTAGTCGTGCCAATGTCTTGGGTAGTTATTAATAATACTCACTTGCCGAGAGGTATGCTACCAATAGTAGTATAATCAAAAAATCCGAATAATCAACCTGTTTTTTTTTTTTTTAACCCAACCAAAACGTTTTGTAAAAACCAGACTCCACTTAAAATTATTCTATCGCATCACGCACCGGAACTACACTGTAGAATCTTCTATAGTTGAATTCCTACATTCCAACACTTTTTTTTTGATGATCTAGCCCCACATATCGTAACATACCTAAATGTTTTAGAAATATTTTCCTGTATGTGTATTGTTTATACATGGCATACAATAAAGAAAATACAAAAATTTGAGTACCACTGCTGAGTGAATTTTCAACCTTCGTTCTTTCGTCGAATATGTTCACATACAATATGTTACAACTATACAAGGCTATACGAATATCAAATTTTCTAATAGTTCTTACTTAATTATATCGTTCTTAAATATTATATAAAGTTACGTAAATTGTCTACATTTTATTAAAATTGTCAAGTGAATAATATAAATTGAATTATTAGCAATAGGTATTAAAGTAAATATTAAAGTAAGCCTATTGATAGCAAAGCAAACGTTTTGTTTTAATAAATCATATTTTTTCAAACTACTTATGTAATTAATATTTATTGCTGTTTATTAATGTTATATAATTTTGCTTAAAAACATAATTAGCTTAATACAAATAGTAGATACTTCTGGATATAACTAAAAGTATAAGATAAGCAACATAAATTATTGTTAACTCACTTTCCGATCCGGAACATATAAATTTACACACCATAAAGTTAAGATAGTATATTTTAGATTAAATATCACATGAGCTTATTACGCAATTGAAAAGAAGATGAAGTAGTATTTTAAAACTTTCCTATTTTTATGTAGATATTTAAATTATTATATATATTGTATTATATTGGCTTTAAAAAACATCTTCCGATTGAATTATATAAACAATATTAATAGATGCATAATTTCTCCAGAAAGTATTATATCAAAATGTTCTACAGATAGTTAAAATATTTTAATTAATATAAATTTACACAATTTTTCAAAATATAATTATGTACTCGAAAATAAAAGCAATACGCATTAACATTGGGTCTTTTTAATTATTTGACGAATTAAATTATGTTATTATAATTCGATTACAGATCAAGTTTGTAGTTGTATAACAGATTACTCACTTTAGTGACAAATTGAGTTTTGACTGTTGACAATAAAACCACTTTAAACAGTTTAGATACACAATAATATTTAAAATTCTCAATTCATATACATGTTTGTTTTGCAGGTTTACTTGTCATATGGTTACGGATAGAATGTGACACCTAGACTCAAAATGGTGCACGCAGGCACAGTGCTCATAAGTGCCATAAAGTTGGCAACCAAGGTGGCTGGAGGTGGAAAGCTACTATTTTTACCTACGTTCTTGGCCGCTTTGGCCTATTACAATTATGACCTGTACGACCCAGAGAACCGTCTGGTTAACGAGAAGAACCTGAGATCCGAGTATGATTTCATAGTGGTGGGCGGTGGTTCGGCAGGCGCCGTGGTCGCCAACCGTCTGTCCGCAAACCCGGAATGGAACGTACTGTTGCTGGAGGCTGGCGGACACGAGTCCGAGATAACGGACGTGCCCGCCATATCGTTGTACTTACACGGCAGCAAGTACGACTGGAAGTACAAGACACAGCCGGACAGCTCGGCGTGCCAGGCGATGAAGGGCAATCGGTGCTGTTGGACTCGGGGTAAGGTGATCGGCGGCTCCAGCGTGCTGAACACCATGCTGTACGTGCGGGGCAACAAACGGGACTACGACAACTGGGAGAGCATGGGCAACCCCGGCTGGGGGTTTGAGGACGTGCTCCCGTACTTCAAAAAATCGCAGGACCAACGGAATCCGTACCTGGCCAAGAATACCAGATACCACGCTACCGGAGGATATCTGACCGTCCAAGACTCGCCGTGGAACACGCCTTTGGGTAAATCCGAATCTCAGACTATAATATTATACTCTGTCCATCAGCAGACCACGCTCCGTGGCCCTACGAAAACGTTTTTCTTAGCATTTCTACGAGATACACACCGGCTGTAGTGCAACCGGTTGCAGGGTACCAAGAGATGGAGATGCGCAGAATCTGCGAAGAGTTACTAATAGATTAGAATAGATTCTAGAAAGAGTGTAGATACGAATAATACGTTTTGACGTTACTCGCGGTACATACAAATATACCATTGTTACGTGTGTTGAAGCATACGCGCCAGTTGCTTGGTGAAACAATAATTTTGGTATTCGTCTGACAGGCAGGCAGACGAGTAGATGGCTATTTGATATTTATGTGAACGGTTGAGAAATGTGAAAAGTGGGCGGGTTTTTTTTCGTCTTAATAATACATATTCCATACCACAATACTCGTCCTTGTATCGGATGCATCGCCTTATTAAACGAGACGCTTTTATAACCGAATACAGCATAAATATGTCATATTATTGTATCGGTAATATTGGTTACACGGCCAATGAAAGACCTAATAGTGCGACGACACGTGTGAAGCGTGAACGATTCATTTTTATATTGTGTTAACTACAATTAATTAATTAAACATGATAATTAATAACTGATGATACAATTCAGCTTGTTATATTGGTGTTGAGAACAATAAAATACGTACCTAATAAAGTAATAATTCAACAGTAGGTACTTATGGTAGATGTAAGTCGTAACTCTATCGCTTATATTATTATCATAACTAACTATTTTTTACTACAAACAAAAAAGTAACTGTTATAGAATTGATTATTGAATAATTTCTTTGAGAAATGAGCCCTTATATTGTAAGTAACTAACTCATCAACGGTAATTTATTAACTATTTCTAAATTTAAAAACGGTTATAATATTATATTTATTTTTTATCGAAATGTGTAACCCCTCGTATATATGAATAAATCACCTACAATCTTTTCTACTTGGAATCGAAATTGTTTTTAGTCTCATAATAAATATAATATAATTACAATATGATTTTACTGATTGGATACATTTTTTTTTTTTTAAACACGCTATTAACAGAATTTTATTTTATTGATCGATATCTATAAAATATAATAGTTCGGTGTTGAAGAGATTAAAATACATTAACTGGTATGGGGTATCGATATTAAAAATAACCAAAAATAATAATATATGCACATAAAAATCAAATTATTATTATAGGATTGTAACATTTGACACGTAATAGGTACCGTTGTGCGTTAATATAAAAAAAAATAAAATAAAAAGAGATCGAAATTAAAATGCTATTGCCATGAGTGATTTAATCAGATGACTTGCAGCTCAAACCCGTTTATCGTGCCTGCCTATAATAGTAGTCTGATACAATTATTATGAATTGGGTTCATTTTGATCATCGCGAGACTATTGTCCGCACTCCGCAAATGGCGTAAATGACTTGCAACCGTAATATTTTCGAAATTTCAGTACTGTTGACCGTATAAAACATGTATAATACACGCATTGCAATGCATACGAATTTTGCCGTGCTAAAATTATGGGAGGCTCCGCAAATGTATAATTGAGTTTTCTATGATGGCTTTAGTAGAAAAGTTTTAATGCACTCGCATATTGTAAAATCGTATATAACTTTCATAGAAGTCGTATCAAATTGTTATAAGTGCCGCTAACAAGTGGTCGCTAATTATAATATATTAATATAATTACCTGTATAATTCCGATGTCACTGCGCTTACTCGCTTATGTTTTTACTGATTTCTGAGTCTAACAATTGGTTTTGCAGGCATCGCTTTCTTGCAAGCCGGCGAAGAAATGGGTTACGAGATCCGCGACACCAACAGCGACATCCAGACCGGGTACGGACTATACCAGTTCACGATGCGACGGGGTTACCGGTGCAGTTCGTCGAAGGCGTTTTTGCAACCAGTGAGGTTGCGGAGGAACCTGCACGTGGCCTTATGGTCACACGTTACCAAAGTTCTCATCGACCAGGCCAGCAAACGGGCTTATGGCGTGGAGTTTGAACGGGACGGCCGAAAACGGGTTGCGTTGGCCAAGAGAGAGGTCGTGGTGTCCGCGGGCGCCATCAACAGTCCTCAATTGCTTATGCTCTCGGGTGAGGATTCGTGGTTATATCATAATTTCATCATATTATAATATTATCATCTGCCATATGATAATCATAACGTAATACTTACTGGAAAAAACTATTGACATTTTAAGTGCATTTGAAACGGTAAGCAAATAACTGAACTATATAACTATAAAAGAAAAATTAAAAATTATTATAAAAATAATTAACCTTCTAATATGAAAAAAATCAAACAGAAAAACATATTTTAATTGGTTACATTATATTATATTATAAAATATATTTTTGCTTAAAACACATATTTGTGAAATGCTTCTTTACCTATTTTTTCGTGTTAAGAATATTCAATGAAAAAGTAATGTGAAATTTCGTAATAAATATATTACATAGAATTAAAAATATATATTATTAAAATGTTAAACGTAAAATGTAAATGACCACATAACGTTGAACGTAAAACTATGAAAACATTTAAATTCTTATTAACATTAAACTTTTTTTATTTTTTTTTTTTTTGTAAACTGACCTAACTCATATTTGAAGTTGCGCAACTCTGCGTGTGCGTTTGCAAGATGCATACATAATAATACTCGATAATATGTGGTCGGTTTTTTTCCGTGTCTACGTGAGTAGATACGCGTATACACAAGGGGATCCGCGTATAGAGACTTTAACCACTCGGTGAAAGCAACCGTTTGGTAATCCGGCTCCTGATGACGATTTGCTCGCAGACCGTATAGACCGTATATACAATTAAAATGATTATGCCACTAGTTTTTTTTTTAACATTCCAGGCATCGGACCGGAAGAACACCTGAGAAGTATCAATGTACCGGTAATCCATCATTCACCGGGCGTCGGTGAAAACCTTATGGACCATGTTGCCGTTGGCGGTCTGGTCTTCCCCATTGACTATCCAGTCAGCTTGGTCATGAACCGTGTAGTCAATATACCGGCAGCGTTGAGGTAAAATGAAAATATTATTTTTAAATCTAAAAGGAAATCGTTTGATGAGTAAGACTCCGCTATTAAGCTCGCGGTTAGGTTAGGCTAGTCCCTCGAAACGCCTCGTTATACCATTTTAAAAATTAATCTCACTTTGAAAAACAATTTTACAGACTATACTCTATAGTCCATATAGTGCAATAACATTAACGATAGACACAACTAACGATGACGTAAGTTATAACTATTATGTTATATAAATGTATATAATATAAAAAGATAAGTAGGTACCTACCTAACACTAAACAGAGGCTGTAACATTCGGGTGGGTGTTGAAAGCAGTCGTTCACTCGCATCACCACATTATATACTAATGATTTGTCATAGGTGTATTAAAGTATAGATTTTTTAAACCAATATTTAAAAACTGGAAAACTTGAAAACTGCAAATTTTCTTTTTTTTTATTTTTAAACTAGAGAATTGTACAATCTGTAAACTAGTGGTTTACAATAAGCACAAGTGAAGAAAGAATTATAGAAAAAGAAAATACAAAATAATATGGGTAACATAGCAACAAGTTGAGAAGTTATGATTATTTACATTAATTCAGACAGGGGGTTTTGAGTGAAGAACCATCCATTGATGGGACGTCATGACATGTGGTACAAATTTTCTAAATTCAAAAACTGTTTATGCCTAAATATGTTAAAATATTTTAAAAATACTGAAACAAATAGTATTATACAGGCAAAATATATCGGAATGTATAAAAATTATTAAATACAGTGAAACCTCGATAATTCGAATCGGTTGGGCGAAAAAAAAATTTGAGTTATCAAAAATTCTGTGTACTTATTGAAATGCAGAGGCGAAGATATTCCTTCGAGTTATCGAAAATTCGACTTATAGACGTTCGAGTTATCGAGGTTTCACTGTATAATTAAATTACTCATAAAATTTCTTTGAGACTCCTAGACTCTTTGTGTTACTTACTCAAAGCTACTTAGCTTACGACTTTTCATAATTTTCTAAAAAAATTTGAAATATAGGTATCGCAATGTGATGTAAGAATTTTGATCTGCTGTAGTGGAGCTTAACAACACTTTATATAATATGATGTTTTTCTATAATACCTTTTAAGCCGTCCTTGTAACACCAATTTATTGATTGATCGTTGAATCCTTCCGATCAGAATCTAAAATCAGTGGTGTGCTTGTACACGAAACATAAAATATTCGAAACATCGCAATCGCTATGACGTGCTATTACAGTTAATGTTGCAATACATCGTCAAAAAAACAATGATATTATTATAGGTGCGATATCAATACAGACCTTTTATTCATTGAATAAAATTATTTAGACCTGAATGACAGAATATACCTATTACAATAATAGCGGTACAACGCGTACTATATCATTATAATATACGAATGTGACAAGTTTTTAAATTACAATCTGTCTTCTGAGCTCTGACACGTATGACATTGGTATTAAATATTAATATTGCAATGTTATCAGTTTTGAGCTAAATATAATTTTTTACGATAATCTAAGCATACCTTATAGTTATCAAAAACTCAGTATTTCGCACGATTACGTACTATTTATGTTCTTATATTAATATTGCAACGTCTGGTACAACAGGTATGCCGTGCTGGGCGAGGGACCACTGACGTCGTCCATAGGATTGGAGACGGTGGCATTTATCACGACCAAATACGGTAACCAGTCGGACGACTGGCCGGACATCGAGTTCATGCTGACGTCCACGTCGACCAACTCTGACGGCGGGACGGCGGCCCGGAAGGCGCACTGTCTGAAAGACGAATTCTACAACGAGCTGCTGGGCGACCTGAGCAACAAGGACGTGTTCGGCGTGTTTCCGATGCTGTTGCGGCCCAAGAGCAGGGGTCGCATACTGCTCCGGAGCAACAACCCACACCAGTACCCGCTTTTGTACCACAACTATTTCTCGCACCCGGAAGATCTGCGGGTGCTGCGCGAGGGTGTCAAGGCAGCGGTGGCCGTGGGCGAAACGACTGCCATGAAACGATTCGGCGCCCGATTCCACTCCAGGCCGGTGCCCGGTTGCAAGACCCTCGAGCTGTTCACCGACGAGTATTGGGAGTGCGTCATACGTCAGTACACCATGACCATATACCACATGTCTGGTAAGTACGGCCCCCGCCGATCGGTGCCACAATCTATTTTTTTTGTTTTTTTTTTTTTTTTTACCACTTCAAACGCTGCCTGCAAACGGAAAATGATTTTCAGACAATACGCAATGAGCTTTCGAATACCGGAGATATATTTATGAATATACCTATACGGGTTATATTATTTTGACAGCATATCATTTTATACGTTGTAGTATATTGTGCAAAAAAAAAACGCACTCAGGGTTCTGAAATTTGGTACATATAGATAATTTTGTACCCGAGGATGTGGACCTCAAAGA
Source organism: Macrosiphum rosae (assembly GCA_016617965.1). Classification (NCBI taxonomy): domain Eukaryota; kingdom Metazoa; phylum Arthropoda; class Insecta; order Hemiptera; family Aphididae; genus Macrosiphum; species Macrosiphum rosae. Next base: position 60,329 of record WHPZ01566377.1, read on the forward strand.
CAAATTTTTAAATTTAGATTTTTAAAAAAGGGCGTACATGGAATGGTGGCTGAAAAAAAAAACGAATACTTTTTTGTATGTTTAGGATTGCCATTGATTACAGAAAATAAAACAATTATTATAATGAGATATAACTGTAGGTCTATATATAATATTATATTTTATCAAAACCGCCAACAAAATGAATGTGTTAAAATATAAGTTAAAACTTGTCAGAGCATTAATTTGCTGATACATTTTAAATATAATAATAAAAAAAAAAAATACAAGTTGTTTACATCTAGTGGAGTTTAAGACAGTGTAAATCCACTGCCATTATTTAATTGGTTACGGGCAACGGTGTGCAGAGAATCAGCTAAAACTTATCTAATCTAATCGATTCAATATCAAAATTATATATTCACGTTTCTCATCATATTATATGCGTTTTTCAGGCACATGTAAAATGGGACCGCCTACCGATCCATTAGCCGTAGTCGACCCCAAGCTCAGAGTGTATGGAATCCAGGGCTTGCGAGTGATTGACGCCAGCATTATGCCTCAGATCACCAATGGTAACATAAATGCCCCGACAATAATGATTGGTGAGAAAGGTTCTGACATGATAATCAATTATTGGCATGGCGTTGACACGAGAAGGAGAAGACGAAGGAGTGCGAATATTACCATTAGTTAGCCAATATTACCATCTGCAGCCTATTAGGTTAAGCCCTCGATCATCTCAATACTTATGTAAAGTTGTGTTGCTCAATTTTTATGAAAATGTATAGGTATGTAATTATAAGATCAAACGACTATTATGATTATACTATTTTTATGGATAACTTCTTCTTTACATCTTTAAAATCACATTTACGGTTTAAACCTTTTTTTAAAAACATTTTGTTACAAAATGTTAAATTACTCGACAAACTTATCAAAACTAATTGTATGTTATCATTTACTCTAGTCTGGATACAAATATTAGTATTATTATTATTACTATTATATTTCTTATTGTTTACTATACCTAATTGTGAACCACTTTGATATTTCTATTGTATACTTATACACATTGTATTAAAATGTATTGAATCATTTATATTTTACTTTCTTTGTATTTGTTGTATGTATAACTAGTATTATTTGTTAACTAACACTGTAAATCAAAATATTATGAACATGACTTTTGAGTAAATTACATTATAAGACCATTAGATGTACCTCTATACTTATAACAGAAAAATGTATTTATATAATTATTTGATATGTATTGGGTATTATGAATTACTGAGATTGAATTTATCTACAATAGTACAATGATACATTGTTACATCACATTTGTTTTAATAGGTATCTAGATAACAATATTTTAAAATTTAGTAATTTATTGTGTTAAAGTTATTCATAATGCCCAATATTCCATCTTTATAGCTATAGTCATTGAGAATAGATTTCTATCGATACTTAATGGTTATATTTTTAATATCAGATTTGACTGGGAGTTAAATATTGACGGAATTTATGATGAAAAATATAATTAAATACAGAAACTTAAATCATTTTAATTTTAAACATAATATATTTTAATCCTTATTTAATTGTCATATTTTATAATAATCAAGCTTTCTAATGAAAACATAATAACATGTTATTATAGATCTTTCCAGTTACCTTATACCTTTTTAGTTTAAGTTATATGCACTTTATACAAATTATGTTATAAATGGTATGTGAAAGTTCATAATAATTACAAATTGATAGGGAACATTGAATACCTATCATGGTACATTGGTACGTATCGGTTATTAAAATAAATTAAATGTCCGTAAAGTTATAAATACAAATAAAACTAATAAGCTTATATTAAACAAATTCAACTATTTATTATTTGCATAAATAAGTATTAAAACTTATATTTTTGTTCTTGTTAATATGAAAACTAACTTTTACGGGACCGACTCGGACGGTCGTTTTCAAGGCGTTACAAATAGGCAATACAACTATACACATAATTTAATATAATAATTTCAAACTATTGTATAAGTTATATTTTATTCATATCAAGTTAAATTTAAAATCAACTAAATACGTATGTATTTTACTCAACATTTTTAAAATTACAATATTTTTGAAAACTTCACTAACGTTACTAATAGATAACAAATAATCACACGTAGCCACGTAGGTATACATGATAATATTATTAGTTTATAAATAATAATAAAGAATGTCGTCGATTCGTTTTGACATCACCAACTTAAAATTTAAAATTTAAAATATAGTCAAAAATGACTTCAAATTAGTAACCAATTAGTTGTACCTAAAGTTAAAAAATTAGGTACAGTTGTTTACGAAGTATAAAACTTAATTGATTTCAACTGCTCATATAATATAATATGATATGATAAAATGCTCTAGTTTGTCAAAATGGACATTTTCTTCAGTTTGGAAAAAATGTTCTTATTGACAATAATTTTGTTTGCGCTCCAATACTCAAATAAAAATCACATTATTCCTACATAACTTTTTTTTAAAAATATTTTCATGTTAACAACATAGGGGGTATCCGGGACAATTGAACCGCTTTTTAGAAATTATAATTTATAATTTCTTTCGTAATCAATATAGAGAAATGTAGTTTATGCCTAAAGAAAGCATGGCTATATAGTAACCTGTAATAAATTCCGTATTATTCTATATTTATAACCATGAGTTCTAGTTTTTCGTGTCTTGAAGTTGGAAAGTGGCTCAAATCTCCCTGCTGGGTGGGTGACTTGAACCAAAGAACCGGGAGATATGAACATATCAATGAATGTCATGAACATAAATTGTTATGTTTGTAAAGTCACAGAAATAAAATTGTAATTCTAGGAACAATCATTACAATTTATTATTTATGTTACATTTTTATAAACACTTTTTATAAATAGACTAGCTGACCCGACAGACGTTGTCCTGCATGATATTTCAATCGATTAGGATATTAAATAAAGTATGAAATGAAAGCCAAATAATATAATAATTTCATTATTCTTTATTTTGAAATAACATAAATTTTTCTAAATACAATTATATTAACGTTGTTTATAAATTATTTTTAATTATTTCTGATTTCACGGCAACCAATATGTATTATTAAAATAGCTTTAAAACCCATGGCAACCATTTATAAACAAAAATATTCACCATAAATCTCAACATTCCCGTTTAAGCACCTCCACGGAATGGGCCTACCGGGTCCGATTGTGAATCTATAACATTTTAGGACCCACTAAAGCACACACAAAAAATGTCATCAAACTCGGTCCAGTCGTTTAGGAGGAGTTCGCTTACAAACACACGTGCAGTAGAATTATATATATAAAGATAACAATAACAATAACAAAAACAAATTTTTTGATTTATTTTTAACAATCGTTTTTTTTAAATTGAATTATAGTTTAATACTTATTGTAACATTTTGACAAATACTTTTTTATAAAGAACAATAAAGAAACTTTTTAGTTTTCTTTTTTTTTTTTATTAATTAACCCGTGGTATCTTGGGATGGTTCTTAACTGTGGGGTACTGTAGGTTTTGAACACGTGTGTGTTTGTTTTGGCAGAATTTTTTAGTGGGCACCAGTAGGTATCTGCCATGCCCGGGTGAGCGATGGCGGCACTTCTCTCGGGGCACGCCGTGACTTACCGGAGAAAAATGCCGCCCACGGCCCAACCGACGCCTTAGTCCACTCTGTCACTCCGTCCCCCTTTTTAGTCATCTTATTACCTATAATATTTAAAAGTAGTTCACCCTCCTTCCAGACCATGGTTCAAATTTACCATCCACTACCTCATCAAATTAATAAAAAAAAAAAAAGCGGGTAAGTGAATGTCGCTCTGCTATACAGTAGGTTATAAGTGGGTCAATGTATAATAGATTGTATTAAAATATAATTCAATGATATAATATCATTGTATAAGAAAAACGATTCTGAGCGGAGACGGTTTGTAAGTTTATATTGTTATTATTTATTATATCCCGTAAGTTGAATTAATATTATAATATTATTATTTTTTATTCGTTTCTATGGTAATAAACAAAGCGTTAGAAATTAAAATCCCATTTTTAATGGTTTTTCGTAATTTAATAAATTAATTTATTAAATGGCATTAAATAAATATTGAGAAAATCGAAAAATTACCTTTCTAAAGTACCATGTTGATCCAATTTGTTAAAATATAAGGTACCATAATATAATGAAATCGAAGCACTCCTTCTGGTAGAAATTTTATACACAGGATAAAAAAAAAATAAACACCATTGTAAAACCACTAGCTTCTTCTCTCCGCTCAGAATCTAAAATATATGAGAGATGGTTCATGTCTCCTCCCTGTTCAAGTGCCCCGGACTTCCCCTACATCAATGCCCACCCATGATACACATCATATATCACTTGGAAAATTATACATTTATCCTAGTTGGAATGTATTACAAGAATTGTCACATTAAAAATAGGTAAGCAATAAAAAATATAAAAATATAAACTAATTATATCGTTTTATACTATTATTTATTAATAATCATAATTATGAATAACATGCATTATACATTTATATATATTTAAATATTATATTACCAATATAAAGTTGATGATATTTGGCACCATTGAACAATATGACACAAGAGGAAATTTCCTATAATACGCTATAATATTGTCTGTACGTTAATCCAGCGCTGACCTTCCCAAGGACTCTCCAGGCGGATTCAAGTAATAGTTTCCAGAATATACTTATTACTTATACATAGTTCAGAGTCCGATTGGGAATTGTAATTTGTACCTATGGACTATGGCTGAATTCTGTTCGTTAATAATTCGTTGGATTCACAGTCCACAAATAATATGTACCTATAATATATTATTTTATCATACATATCTGTGATTGATTATACTCAATTATAGTAATATCAGGATCTATAGAATTATAAAATAAATTGGAGAAATAATATGCCTGGGGGTTTAGGTTGAATACTCCAATAAATAGTATAAGTTTAATTTTTTCGACATATTGTGTACTGACAACTGTAAGTTTGTAAAATGTGTAGGAAAATCCGAAAATGTTTTATTCAAAAAAAATTGTTTAACTCCAACTATATTAGGTGTAAATTAGGGTCCGTGGGATTCAACTATAATACATCCATCTTTACTTTTATACCAAAGTACCGCAACCAATATGCGTCACATCACTCATATGTCTCGTTCTAAAACACACTACTGTAGACTGACGCGACGTACCTAATTGAAAGCACCACCAACAATCATAGACAATGTGTACGAAGAATAATACATTTTATTAATATTAATGATTTTAAATAATACAAACCTGCTTGACAATTTATGATGTAACCAATTAAATACAAATAAAATATACATTTAAAAATGCTAAAATTAAAATTTGTATCAGAATCATTACATAAAAATAAAAACCATAATTATTTACATTTACAAATTAGCCGCCCAGAAGTTATCGATATTTCAAACGCATTGTCGTTTTACATATCTGCAAAATGTCGTAAGTACCTAAATATATATCTTACGAGTCGGAGGTACGCATTGTTTTTCATAGACGACTGGTATAGAAGGTATAGAGCGAGTCATACCAATAAGAGATAATTAGTATACGTTTTTTTTTCTAATTTTAAACGTAGGTACATTTTAATAAACGTGTTGTTGATAAAATTTGCGAGAGGAGATTGCGATTACGTGCACAGTTTTCAAGGACCGTTATAAAGTGAAACGAAAAGTGTTTTAAACTTGTATATGCTCATATATATAATAATATTATACGTGGGTATATATTATAGGTATACACACGAAACCCGAACCCGCCGGGTCGTGACCACTTTCACGTAGGTATACGCGTATATTTATTTACTCGCGTCGGCCGGGAAGTGAAATATAAAAAAAAATTTGAACGCACAAATCTTACGGTAATACGCGACGGGCACGTTAATATCGTACGCGGCGGTGGCGGTGGCGGTCTACGTTCAATTCCGCGCGTATAATATAATATAATGTGTAATTTATATATATATATATACATATACACATTTATATATTTATAGATATATATCGCATCGTTATAGAAATGCATTCCCGCGGTGGTGGGACTCGGGCCCCGGCGAAACTGCCGCAGTCGTCTAGTCTCGTCTCGGAAGAACTCTCACTCGTCCTCGAGCGCGTCGCGTCCCCATATAGTCGTCTTGCTATTATTATTATTTTTATTATTTTTATTATCAGTAGTAGTAGTAGTAGTATTAGTAGTAGTAGTAGTAGTAGAGTAGTAGTAGTAGAAGAATAGTAGTAGGTAGTATTATCGTTATTATTTTATTATTTTTAGTTCGGCGTTTACGGTTTTAGAAAGCAATAGTCGTAGTCGCAGTCGTGATGGTGGAAGCCGGGTACCGGGACGAGTGCAGGTACAGTCGTCGGTGTCCGCGCCTATAGTGGACCGGAAAATCGTCGTAAAAACATGAAGACCGCCCGGGTCGGTCAGTGTGCCCCGAACGGATATTGTCCACGACAAGACTACGGTACGACCGCGACCGCGGTACCGTTCCGATAACACGCGAGTTCTATACTTTATTTCATACTTGTAATTATCATTAGTGCCGTTGTCCAACGCGTAGTTCAGGCCGGTGCCGAAGATCAATCGGAAGACGTATACAAACTTTTCCGAAAAAAGCAGCAGCAATGGCGTCGTTGATATCCGGTGCCATGAATAGCGCCGCATGGACCGGAGCCGGCATGATCCCAGTGTTCGTGGTCGGGTTGGCGTACCTCCGGTACTCGATGTACGACCCCGAGTCACGTGTGGTAGACGTCCTAGAGGTAAATACTACATTTGTCCATACACGTAGGCCCTTACCCCGTGCAGGCTATATGCGTTCGACGATAACTTTGGTACTCTGGATTTGTGCTGTAGGATGGCAGAAACGCGGTATGTACGGATTCCCTGTACACCGTTCTCCATCCCCAATAACTCTCAGGGTGTTTTTCTATGTCCGCAGGCATAGCAACTGCATTGTCCCTTCGATCGACTTCTAACACTTTAGGAGAGGTAGTAATGTTTTTTTTTTTTTTTTACCGATGCGTTCGATTAACTATTAACATTAATTTTATTTTCACTCGACCGCAGATAAATATTATAATATTGTATGGTTTATAAATGGTCTGATTGACTCAGCCGTCACTTTGAATCTCACCTTTTTTTCTTTCGGGTAATTTATCATAATCTGTAATTATTCTTTATTGTTGTCACCGTCCAGTTCCCACAAAAACATGCTAATTCGTGTAAAATGAAGACGAATTAACCTCAAGTGTATACGATCTACGTCCAAAAATCAAATAATTTTGCTCGATGATGGTCGATTTGAGGGCACCTCATTCAGATAATGTACGGTAACACGCTGGAATATCGACTACAATAGATTACCTATAGTAGGTATCGTTGTTGTTACTCGTTGTGTTCCCATACCAATTTTTTTGGATTACAATATATTTTTTTCCATTCTTGTTGAACACAAAAATAATAATGTTTTTTTTTTTAAGAGTCTTTATTTGGTATTTGGGAATGAGGTTGACACTACTATTATTGTTATCATCATCTTTTTTTGTGATCGCTTAATAACATATTATACCGATAACAATATAACCGAATCAGATTCCTTTCACTGCCGTAAACCCTTTCAATTTACAGGTAGGGTCACTCGTATAATGTATAAGATAGCGGCGGTATATCAATGACTGCAGTATAATATGATTCGTCACCAATAACCATAAAACGTAACGCACCCAAACTTCTCCTATACTATTCTATAATAGGTAGTAAACATAAAGCGTGTGTACCTAAAAGTATGATCCAGAAAAAAAAACGTTGATGACATTTTTATTGTCATAAAAATTAAACCCGCTTTAAACTTCTTTAACTTCTAAGTTTTCGGAGCATTTTATTTTTGGTTAATATATTATTAATTTCTTAATTTATCTGTTACCATATTCGCATAATCAATCGTCTAGAAATCAGATTTTAGAGTTGGTT